>BMAO01028821.1:0-41468 GCA_019973975.1 Trichonephila clavata
GTGAGTTAAAAAAGGCTTCTTTAGAGGGCAAGCATCCTTCATTAAATTTTTGGAAAGTATCCATATATTCATAGGGGTAAATTCCTTTATGAAGCATCAGATCGGTTTTTTGATTAAAAAATTTATTTGTTAGTGTTAATTCATTTTTCTCTAAATTTGAAACTTACTTTTCGAGAGAGGCATTTAAAAACTGCAGCGAGTCCAGAAAACGTAGAGAACCGAGAGAAATATATTTTTCACTATTGGAAGGTATACAAGTAAGATTTTTGTTTTTTATTTTCCCAACACTCTGCATGATCAAATGGGAATCATACCTTCGTAAATTATGAATTACAACAGGGATATGTTTAGCCAATGTATAATTAATGTTACAAATATTATGAGCAGCACCCCGATATGACCCGGTGAGATGGTCATGATCCCAAACTCTGTCCCCCAATAAAGGTTTTTCACATATGTGACAATGAGTGGCATTTTTAAAATGTAGTTTATTCTCATCAGAAAAATGTATTGGCTCAATTTTTTTCAAAATATTTAGTATATCTTCCTCTTCCTTAATAACGTTTTTTAAAAAATGGTCAAAGGCATTTTCTCCTCGATAAACAGCAGGAGGGTTTTTAAAATTTCCATCAGGTCCAATCACCACATATGCATAACCACATGGAATATGATTTGCTATTGGCACTGTAAAAGATCTTTCAGGATCAGGCGTGCTTGAGTTAATTTTCACAATAAGGGATTTAAAGTCGGCGTAAATGGTATATGGAACAGGTAAGTTAAATTTAAAGTTTTCAAATTCTAACCATTTGTTTTCGGGCATTTTTATTTTTTGTTCTTTATGTTTCCTACAGTCCACTATATGAGCATCTAAGACTGATTTTCTAACAAACCTATGAAGACAATAATTACAATAAAAACTTTCTGATTTATGTTGGGTTAGGTCTGAAAGCAATCAATTAAAATTTTTAATAAGACAATAATGTCTTTTTTCTTGATTTGAGATCAAGAGCAAATTTACATGCTTATCAAAATCCTTTGTTGTTATTTTCAAGGGGAATATTTCCTTCTCGAAACCGAACACATTAATTGATATTTTATTTTTTTCTTCAAAACATTCAATCTGATTTAATGGAGTGGGAAACGTAAGGTTTTTTGTACATAATTCATTCTGAAATTTTAAATAAGTACTCACTCTATTTGCATTGGCTTCAACAGGATTAAGATGAGCTAACACACACCATAAAAAGCAACGTTGGTCCTCATTTTTAATGTTCAAAATAGCTTTTTTATTTTTTAGTTTTGGTGGAAGAGGAATGTAAGAAGCTACTGCTAAGGGCTTGTAAATGGCAATCTTAAGTTTATTCTTCACCACCTCTTGGAATTCCCATCCTGTTCCTTTATTTTCAAACTCATTACATGATGCGATAACCTTTAAAAATATATACATATTCATTTTTTAACAAAATAATAATAAATTCAATGCAAAATATATTCACATTTGATGTAAAACAATTCTAAAATATATTTCCACAGTATATATTTTATTGTTATTTGAATAATTTTCTCTTTTAATTCTTGTAACATTTATTTTACATTTTATTTCATTATTTTAAAAGAAAAAATGAATAAACTTCCTACCTTTGCAATGCTTGTTTCAACGTCTGGAATTTCCTGGTTTAAAGAAATACAGCATTTTGATCTAAAATATGAAGTACAGCTCTCAAAATCTTCTGTAGTAATTTTTCGGATGAATTGAACACAGCTATTCAGATACCACTTCACACCCTGCTTTGAAGACGCTGTTTCCGATATTTTATTTGAAATTTCGGTTTTAATGCTGTGAAGACTCACAGTTAAGTCCTTCGATGTTAAAGTATCTGGAAAGAATGTGTAAACTTCAAAAGTGTCTAGGCACGCATTTCTAGATCTGAAAGTGGACGAAACAGTTCGTTTTCGTGATAGTGCGGTTGAAATTGAAGAAACAGAAGTCCTGCCGTGGTTGGAAAGAGTTGTTTCCGTTGTGGTAGAGGGACCGGGTACGGCTTCCGAGGGTGTGCTCGCAGAGGAATTTTCTTCTCCATTGGCTGTTTGAGACAGTTTCATGGTAATCGGAGTTAATTTATGAATTTTTGAATGCCTAAAAAAGTTATCTTTTCTATTGAATCTTTTGTTACATATTTTACAAGGAATTAATGGTAAAGTAGCGTGAATTGTTCTTTGATGTCTTCTTAGACTGCAACGATGCGTGAAAACACTATCACATTTGTCACATGAAAATGTCCCTCTTAAAACACCATCGAAGGGGTACATCTAACTCGCTGGACAAGTCTCCAAAATCAGCAGAAGCTAAGACCTTGTCGTTGATAGGAAAATCGGTCTCTTCGAATATTTTTTTGACATCCATAGGTATAGTTTAAGCGTGACGTGGGTACAGAATAAAATTTCGAGCTAGAAGTGAATGGGCTCATTCGCCTCATCTGCTTATATACGGAATCAATTCCTTATGCTTAGGAATACAGTGAAGAATAATTGGAAAGTATTTTTTTTTAACGAATTGCGAAAGAAAGGGCTTATTTTCTTTTAAACCCTCTAAGAGCGTTTGACATCTCCCCTCAGCCGTATGAATGGGGTTTTACAGCCCCCTGCAGGTAAACTGATTTTTCCCACCTTCACAAAAGCTGTAAAATTCCAATTATTTCAAACTTACTCGCAATAGCTACACTTTTCTCCCCACAACTGAAAGAATGCTGCTTTACTACCTCCCTGTAGGTAAACCAAACTTTCTTATTTTCATCAGTTGTTAAGTTTCAATTATTTTGTACTGATATATTCGCAAAGTCTGCTTAGGGATACGTTTTGTGTGGACTTTCCGTAATATCTGTTTGTGCTTTTTGAAAAAGATACTCTGATAAATTGTGTTTTACAAGCTAATAGGATAATTTCACGATTTATTCTTCAATCGTTAGACTTACAACTGTTACAGTCCTGAAATTCTCTCACACGAGTTTCATACATACCGATGAATGGGTTGATAGCTACAGAGATAAAATTCTTATTCCTTACCTCTATATCAAAGTAAGAGTTCCAATTACTTTTTATTTGCTCTCGAAGGTTCTTTCAAAATGTTTTACGTGAGAATTTTTTCTAACCACCTGTTTTTTGTTGTTGTTAGATTGGAAAACATCTTTTGACTTTAGGATAGTTTCCACTTTCTCACACTTCAGTGGTTAGACCTACCACAGCACTCTTTCCTAAAAGGCCCATTGATGTGTGTATATTACTTCACAATATCTTTTTAAAAGGAGTGATTACCTCTTCCCACATTTAATTAGATCTAAAAGTTTCAGTGACCTTATTTATATTTTCAAAGGTATTCGGGGAACACAGTATTTATAAATGTTTTTTCGGCCTCTCATTGTATTTTCCTTTTAAATGAGCCGATAGAAATAAATATTTTAAAAAAGGTTCTTTCACAATGGTTTCGGCTTTCTGGTTCCCCAATCGTAAGAGGTTTTGAGTGTTCTTACCTTAATGTCGACAAGTAAAACTTCTTTCTATCTCATAAAGGTATCAATTACCTTTCTATAGCTTTGTTTCGATGAAAAAGTTTCGAATACTTCACATCTTTTTCCTTCACATTTTTGAAATGTAGCGATTGCGAATTATTTCTTGGTATTTGTTTGCAATATTTTGGATTGGGGGGGGGGGGAGATGTGATGAGAAAAAGAAATATATTTCTAAATAAATTAATACATTAACTTCGGTTTATCTTATTTTTCAATGGTATTACCTAAGCATGCTTGGAAAGAACACTGACACATGTCAATAAACATATATTCATTAAAAAAATTAAAACTTTACATGAACTCAATTTTTTGAAACTAATGACATATTCAATGTACTATTTTTATATTCATTAATTTTATTTCTCTCTTGATTTTAAAAATGAGATTATTTTATTTTCAATCAGTTTTTTTTTATTACCTTTTCAGAGTATTAAAGGCAACATCATTACGAGCGAAACATATAAGCAAAAGCACATACTCGAAACAATGTTTTCAATCCATAAGAAAATTCATGTTTGCCTTAAAAAAATCTTAGAAATGAATACATTTTAAGCATATTTTTATAATTTTTTACAATCTTAGGTTTTAAATTTTAAAATATATTGAGAATAATACATTTATACGAATTGTGTGCGTATCTCTGTGCGTGTACTGTACCATTTTCTTAAAATAAAAAAAAATACACTGAAATAAAAAAATAATATTTTTTATTTACAATAATAATAAGGAATCTGTAGCAACATACATTTGCTTAGCATTTTCTATCAAAACATTCATATTCAACTTATTAAGAAATATCTCACTAATGTAATTTACCACTTGGATGTTTCGATTCACAAAATCTGCAACCAGTTTATCCCAGTCCATGTTTAATATAGCTAAATCACCATAGTTGGAAATTCTTTGTTCATTTGAATACGTCATACATTCATGACCTAGTTGATTTTCATATCCTTCCAAACATCCATAACATATGAACAACGATGAAATATTTTCTTGGATATGGTTATATAAGAGTTCTACCATTGATGTAGTGAGAACTATTTCTGCGTCTTTACAATCATAGTCTGATTTTGGAAAAGGAATGTGTTTAGCCACTTCTTTCCTCAGAAGTTTCAGAAAAACACGCCCGAACATGATTGAAACAGTTTTCGACGTGATCTGCTTTTGGATATATTTTATATATATAATACCTTCCATTCCGTTTCCTTTAGCATGGAAACTGGAGTCAAGAATTTGCGAGAAAAGTCCTTTCGCTGGAAATAACGTTGGCATATAATATAAGTCACGTTCTCGATAACAGTTCGGGAAAGCATGAGACAGTCCTTGATAACAAATACTTTTCCATCATCAAAGGCTTGATCGATTGCAGCAAATTGTCTTACGAGGGCTAACCATACGGAAGGTGTTACAGTAATTCCATCTTTGGTAGGTAGGAGAGATCCAGTGGCATCGAGCTTGTATCGGCGCAAGTGAATTCGAGCAACATTTGCAAAATCAGAAATAACGGCGTAGTTGTGACCCCCTAGATGGAAATGATTCTCAGGAACAGCATCTGGTTTAAACGAAGAAACTTTCCCGTTGTCTTTATCAAAACACACTCTTTTTGCTCGAGGATTGGAGAAGATGAGAGGAGTAGCACGTTTCATGGTTAACTAAATAAATTTCAATGCACTAATCACGAAAGAAAATGTCTTGAAATTTTGTGATAATTCTTTATCGTGAAGCAGAGTATTCTACCAAGTCAGAGCTTGAGAAGAAATGAAGCACAGAAAGAAAAAAAAATGAGTATTACAAGGTGGCAACAGTAAGCTGATTGGTTCATTTTCATGACGTAACTTTGGAGACAACTGATTGGTGGAAAAAATACTGATGTCACTAGTCTTATAACATCACTATTATAATCAGGTTCATAAAAAATAAAAAAAATAAAAAAACGCGTTTTTTATTATGGTTTATTTACGCGAAATCTATCTTCCCCTATTTTAATCATATCTCTTTATGAAAAGCAATATTTCAGTATTGTACCCTAAAGACACTAATTTGAAAATTATAAATATTCTTAATTTTCTCTTATTTCTCTTTTAATTCTTTATGCACTATCCCGCTACGAGATAATAGAAGTCAAAAAGGAGGGGAGGGGGATAGCGAAAAAAAGAGCGAAGGACCGCGGGACGAAAAGGGACGGGGTGAAGAGGCGAAACAGAACGCGGGGAGGGGAGGGGGAGGCTGCGGTTTGACTGAGGTTGAGACCTCAAAAGCCTCAGAGCCTCATGATCCAGAACCCCCACTTTTCATCTACTGTCCCTTATGTGAATAGAATCACTGTCTTTTTAAGCCTTTTCACATAGTAACCGAGAAAAGTGCTGTAGTTTTTGTAAAAAAGAAAATATCTCTTATCCTGAAGGTCATTTCGAAATTGAATAATATAGCAACACATTAGAAGGACAAAATTGAAAATTTGTTCATAAACATTTGGTGCAGAACGGGCCGCGTTTATGCTATTTTTTCTCAATTTTTAACTATTTTTTTCCAATTTAGTAATAATAATTTCTTTTTCTCTTATAAATTTTATCACATTTTTCTTTAAATGCACTAAGCAAATCTAAAAATGACAAAAAAATCCCCATATTTCCTTTTAAAAAGAAATTGTCGCAACCAATCGGATACCTTAAACTCACGACGCGTTCTTTTCCTATTAATATTTATTTAATAAGGGGGATAACACGCCCTTGCCATATAATAGGAGCTGGCAATTGTTTGGGATCGAAGGCCAAGAAAGCGGAGCACCTTGTGACGGGTGCTTACGCGTTTCACTAACCTTCTCTCGAATCTTTAAATATTTTATTTATTTCAACCAATCTCCGCCGAGAGCCAAAAGTGTGACTTATGCAAACGAGATAATTTCGGGTTTAGCGAGTTCGAAAAAGATATAAAAGGGAGAAATGAAATGAAGAGAACGAAGTTGATTAAGAGGGAATTGAGAGAGTAGTTTTGCTGGTGGAAATATATTTGTCGGGAGAAGAGTTTACTAAAAGGTATACATAAAGCCAGTTCGAGACGGAACGGAAAGATAGCTAAGATTGAAGCCGCTCCTTAAAGCAATACAGATATAGAAGAACCTACCTTAAGAAAAGGTATCAGGTCAGTTGTTTTCATAAATTAGATATAAATGCGTAGTTTGATTGTATGCGTTATTCTCTGTGGATTCAGTTAGTATTCCGTCGTTCATAATCAGATTCTTCTCGCACTCCACTGTACTTTGTTGATCTTAAAGTTTGAATAATATTTGTGTATTTCTCTATTAAGAAAGGTCAATAAATAAGATTGATTTATTAAATAAGTAGTCATTAATCATGAATCCAACATACCCAGATTTAGATAATACGCAAAGGGGAGTTAATAATCATAGGGGTAGTGATAGACTACGACAACCTTTTTAAAAAGATTGCATTCAGGAGTTCACTTTACATTTATTAAAAGGTATCAGTCGTAACGTAATAAATAGAAGTTAAATAAAACAGTGGCAGCTTTATTCCATTTTTTTCTGTGCGTATCTCATATTAATCTATAGCTGCTGTACATTTAATTTTAGAGTCAATTTACTTCGTCGGCAAAAAAAATTATTTAAAAGCATTTTTTAGGTCAAAAAATGAAGAAAAAGTTATATATATTATAGACCGTTTATAAAAAATACATCTATAGCAGGGCTTCCGAAACTATGGGCCGCGTAGCAAAATTTTGGGGGTCACGAGAGATATTAAGAGCAGTCAGTAGGGTAAAAATCTTGAAATGATCTATTTTGAGTTTTTGATATTTTTGAAATCTGTAATTCATAACCTTTCTAGGGATATAACACATGCCATATTTTCAATTAGAAGTACGTCAAAATGACTTTTAAAAAATCATCAACTGGCGGGCCACGCCCACTTTTGACAGATATTTACCTTTTAAATATCCTGAAACAATTGCAAGGCCTTCGTTTCATCTATTCATACGCAATTAACTCTAGATAACGATATAACTGTACAATTAACTGTTAAAACTTTGGCGGGATTTATAGTCAGATGCGTTTGTTGTTATTTTTCTTATAATTTTTTTAATGAATAAATCAAACGGATAACTTTTTTTTCAAGGTAAGATTTTTTAAAAGAAATTACTGTTTTCTATAAATTATATTTTTTTAAAATTGTGTTTAAAAAATGAAATTCTTCTAAATTTACTGTATGTGAATACACTGGAAGCTTACATTATACATTTCTTTTGTATACTTGTGCATACTGAAGGGATATTTTGGAAACATTGCAAAAACATTTCGCTAAAGAGACATGTCATGAGAAATTTTAATAAATTCAGTAATAATTAGTAAAAGTTTTTTTTTTCTTTTGAAAAAAGCTAAATATATTTGAAAAATATATTTGAAATTTTCTTCTGCATTCAACACCACATATTTATGTAAAGTTACTCTCAGCTTTAACACATATTAAATCCCAATATCGTTCATCGCTAAAAGATGTTGAAGAGGTTTTACGTACAGCAGTGTTAAACATTCCACCAAGATTTAATTTGTTATGCAATAAAAAACAGGCACATCCAACTCATTAAATTGTTTCCTTTAATTTTAATTTAATACTTACCACTCAACGACTGCGTTCGAATATATTCGAGCGAACTAAGACGGTCAGAATTCTCTTTTTTATTTATGTTATTGCAAAAATTGCAGTTTTGATGAAAAATAGGGCATATAATTTTTGTAACTATAATAAATACAATTTTACAACTTTTTGTGCAATTTTTAATTTTAGAATTTTGTATGTTTCTAAACGAACACTAAAACTATATATTTTCATATGTATATGTATATTGTTACCTAATAAATTAATGATCAAAAATATTAATTTATTTTTCTTTTATATTTATATGGGGTCGCCAGGAAACTCGCAATCATAAATGGGGTCGTAAATGAAAAAAAGTTTCAGAAGCCCTGATCTATAGTAATGCTTTCTCTAAATATAGCTAAGACTAGAGCCTGAACTAGGATTTAGGAAACATGTAATTTAGAATATATTTTAAATCATGAGAGTAGAGAAATTTTATATCAAAAAACAAAGGTTGCCTTATTTCACTAAATCGTAATTCTGAAAATGTGAATTTTTAAAAAATCCAATTCAGGCTCTGTACGGAAGTCTTAGCTATACATAGGCAGAGTATTATCATTATCGAAGTATTTTTCATAAAAGAAGTCTATATTGGAAATATGTCATTTTTTCCCTCCATTTTTTGACACAAAAAAAAGCATTTAAATAGTTTTTTTTCCCCTTGGAATAACATTCTTAAAACATTTTTAAATGTATTTTCTAATTCAGCGTTTCTCAAACTTTGGGGCGCGTCCCCCTAAGGGGCACGATAACTCTTCGAGGGAGGGGGGGGGGCAAGAGCATATGGAAGGACTGAAAACGAAATAATTTTTTCAAAAATTAGTAATTTACTGAAAGTAAACACAATACATTCGGACATAGTAAAAAATAAAATTAACATTTGCACTGATGTAATACACTTATAAGTGTATCAGTACTCTGTACAATGTATTCGATAATTAATTTAACAATACGAAGAACAAGTTTAATAATTACTAGTGACCCCATGGTCTTGTCAAATATGAAAATATGTACAAAAGTTAACACTTATCTTGATAATTTGTTCGGTTTATCAGTAATCCCTTCACTGCCGATTAAAAATTACGCGATTCGCTCCCCAATGCCTCCGTTTTCCACTTAGGCGTGCGTATGGGATGCATTGGGAGGGGAAGAATAAATAAGGAAATCCTCTGAAATAAGTAAATTCCTTGCAATCTGTCAAGGTCCATTTATTGCATTGCAAAGCCTTCGGAATAATTTTATGGATAACAGTGCGCAGAAAAGATCGTACTTCGGAAAGACGTATTTATGTCCGGAGCAGTTAACGCTTTGGCTGAGCGAGACGTTTATATACGCCGGTGGCACTTAACAAAAAGTCGTATTGCAACTTTAGTGCCAAAGTATAGTATTATTGAATGCATTGTTATTTGTCCTGAGGGGGGGGGGCGCAATGAAAATTATGGTTGAACACTGGGTCGCAACTATTGAAAGTTTGAGAAGCATTGTTCTAATTTAAAAGTGACACAAAATATTAAAAAAAAAGTTAATTTTGAAAATTCCGTTTCCAAATGTAGTCACCAAACCACAATGAATTAAAAAATAATGAAATGTTCAACTTATTTAAAGGGGGAAAAAGGAATTAGTATCGAGTGCTTTAAAATTTACTTTAGATAATTTAACAAAATAGTCTTTATTAAAAAAAAAAAAACTGTCGATCTGATTTACTTTATTTTTTAGTTTGGTTTCTAAAAGAATAGCTACTTCTAAAGTGTTTGGATCCATCAGATTTTTTTAAAAAACTACAGAAGTATGAAATATCCATGTCCTATTCGCGTCTTGAAATCCAAAACTCTAAGTGGTGTTGTCTTTGATGTCTACAACACACGTTAAATGAAAATAATTAAATTCCAAGTAAGAGCAGAAAAGTCTTTGTGCATTCCGAACAAATTCCTCAGCAAACTGGGAAAGAGAATCTTAATTAATAGCAAATTTCCTCGTTAAAACACTCACCTCACGTTTGGTAGTAATTTTAATTTATCAGTAATCTGTTTCATTGATAACAGAAAAGAGAATTTAAAATAAGTGAGCAGAGACTGGCTGTTGTAATCGAATTCCTCGAGCCCTAACAAAGCGTTTTCTCTTTGGCGGGAAAATTTCAACACAAGGCGAAAATGGCAAATGAATCAAAGGTAGAAAAATATTTAAAATAGCCCTGAGAATAAAACAATAATTCCGAATTAGTTTTCAGCGAAATGCTCAGAGGCTCGAGTTAATTCTATCATCTGCCTGCGTGAATAGAAAATGGCGAAGGTGGAAAACGCTTTTCTAAAACAGATCAAAGAAGTAAATAAATTGCTAATTCGAACGTGAACAGAAATACGGTTGCGGTGAAGAAGGGAAAAATAGATTAATTAAATGTCTTTTGAAACTCGCAGATTTAATAGAGTCGCTTGCATGCACCGAAATTAAATTTTAATTTAAAGGAATTAAAATGGAAAATGATTTAGGCAAATTAGTAATTAAAATAATACGAAAGAACATTCGAAATAAGATGGGCGCAATGTAAATGACTTCGGAATATCAAAGGAAATATGGTTCCGCGTCTCGGCTTCCTCTTTAATTTCATTGGACGAAGAAGAAACAGTTATAATTGTCAAAACAGGGAGTTATGTTTCTTGATTTTTATCTTTTTAGAAAGCTTAATTTTCTATCTTTCCCAAATCCGGGTACTGTCCTTCGCATTGAACATTTTATCATTACACAGCAGAAACTTTTAGATAAAGAACCTTTTTTTTTACTTTATTAACACAAAACTTTACTGAATAAAAAGATATATAATTTTTTAAAACTGATTTCTCATTTACAGTTTGTGAGAATTTGTAAAATGCAACTTTTCTTTGTGGATTTTCGGTGCAGGTTTAATAAGGATTATAAAATAAATAACAAGATTCTAAATTTATAATAGTCGAAGAGTAAAAACAAATAAATGATAAAAATAACATAAGAAACTTAATATAACATTACCTTGACTTTCCCTGTCTCAAATTTTAGAGTTGATGTCTGAACCAATTAATCTTTTTGTTTCAGATAATTCAAATGAAAGAGAAGGCGAATTTAAAAGCTTTAATTTCTCTATTTAAAAAAAAACTCCATTTTTTCCTGTCCTTATAATGAATTTAAAAGTTTTTTTTAGAAAAAGAAGCATGTGTACTTGAGCTATGATTTACACTATGAACTTTCAAAAATTGGTTCTTTAAATTGGTTTTCTGTATCAAAAAGATTCTTTTTTGAGAAATATATACTGGCAAGAAAAAATTGAGGACAGGTTGTCAATATTTACAATGGTGGAAGATATTCTTTTATAGTCCAGACATATTTTAAATTCATTCTTTATTTATACGGTATATAATCTAAATTGGGTACAATTAACACTCATGAATCATTGGAAAAAAGGAAGGAAATTTTTGAAGACAAATAAATAAATGGGAGGAAAATTCGTTCGCTAAAAAGACTTAATTTTAAGACATTGTTACCTAGGTAAGAAGATATTCTTTTTTAAATGCCTCATTGAGGCATTTTTTAATGCCACTGTCTCAGTTAAAGAAGTACCTTAAGGTTGTAAAAAAATGGTTACCACTCCCAAAAAAGAAATAGATGTGTGGCAAATACATTTTAGTTCACATGAAGACTGTCATATAGGAGGACACTGTCAAGGTGATTGGTAGGAAATAAAGTTTCCCCAGAATGAACGATTTCGTGAGCCTGGAGTGACTGTGCCCCACTCGCCCGGATTAACATACATTAAAAAAAACTTGAGGTTTCTCCCAAAAGACCACATAATGAAACACCTCACAGTAAGATTACAAAAACAAACCATCCTTCTAAGTAAACGAGAGTTCATGTGTCTTTCTATCCACAGTTATTCGAGACGAGCTTTGTGAAAGCAATGCACCAGAGCAAAACTAAACAAGAACTCGTTGGTATTCATGAAGGTTATAACACAAAAGTGTAGTCAACTATTATTATTTTACTTTACAATTGTATGTACTTTCCATTTCTTGTCGACTGGAAGTGAAACAAACAAAAGTCCCTTTTTGTTAATGTGTGCATAATAATTCAGTACATCATAGATTCAGTTGCGTTACTTCTTCCTTCTGGAGTTAATAACCGTTTTCTTTCTTCTGTGCCTCACTTTACATATTTCACAAAGAAATTCCAAGTTTCTGCCCTGCGCAGATAGGAAGAAATCTTGATGTCTGGAGTGTAGCTTAGACCCTAACTACCGTGCTAATTAAAATGCCGGGATCTAGGATTTCTCAATGTTTTTTCCCAATACTGCTGAGGATTGGTATTTTTACGCTGACCTAGTACATTTCTCTGGAGCTCTTTTTAGTGCGGCACCCTATAGGCGATACCAATTGCCGCAAATAATTTTGTAGCCCAGTTTCCTCCCCAGAGGGAGGCCCCTGAGCTCTGACGGTGAAAACTTGTTCTAGGAATTTAATTTTGCCGTGAGCACCCAAGTCAAACAGGCCCTCAAAGGATTGTTTATATGCCGCATAATCATACGACATGGACACTGCAAATTTTCTGCTCTCAAATTCGAGAGGACACATTTATTCCAATAGGTGAAATTTTCTATTAATTTAATTGTCGTATAAATAATATATTTGTATGTATCTATTCAGTTTTTTTCACTCGCCGTGTAGAGGGATTGAAGCACGTTAAGTGAGTCGAGGCGCAAAGCTCTCGTGTTGGTGTGGTATCGTAGTTTGTAGAATAATGTGCCAGCTCAGATGTCACCCTCGTTACTTGGCCGAGATTCAGAATAACGGGATTCATCCATCCCCACTGTCCCCCTTTGGACAGTGGCCTCACACTTCCTGTGGTATTGTCCATTGAAACCCTCCACTTTGGAATGGGATGAGCGTCAGAAAATATCCATTTGTCATGGCTTAAAAACCTCAATGCAGAAAATAGCTGTTATCTGAGTTCTTTGAGACATTTTGTTTGGGGGGGGGGGTTTACTCCTTAAGAATCGATTTTCATACAAAGCCCATGGTATGGAAATATGATCAGGAGTGAAGTTTAAAAAAAGCGTTAGCAAAAGTGTTTCTTGTATTTTTTGTTTAAAAATTACCGTTATTTGCTATCCATGAGGGAAATTTGGAAAGTATATTTTAAAAATTAAGCCCACAAAAAAATAATTAAAATTTTAAAAAAAATTCGCAAAATGCATTTACTAGTGTTTCTCTTTTCAGCGTAATTGGCATCGAAAACCCGTTTTCGAGCCAGGCGACAATTCATGCCGTAGCTCTTTTGACAAAGAAGTTGATTATAACAGCTTTTAATGGCCAAATTTGGCATTATGTATTTAATACTCTTTTGGAGGCGTTGAATAGCAAAGTAACGAAGAATGATTATCGAAAATAAACTTTGTTTCAACAACACAACCAATATACTCTGTTAGAATATTCGCTTTGTAGCGGTATTTTCATACGTCAGAAACAGCCACCGGACAGAGGTGATTGAGTTTACCAGGCTTTCTTCTGTTCATCTTACTACAATTGATCAAATTAGGATCAATAAAATGAATGGAAGGGATATGATTCTCTTTTCTCTCAACTGTCAATCTCCGGGCACATGCAGGGATCTCCGTGCTAATATTGTGCAAAAATCACACATTTTGATGTTATCAGAAACATGGCTTCGCAATGAGGAATTAGTTGAAATTGAAAAACAGTATAGACGACCAAGTATTTATCGTGGGGACGGGGTCGCTGAGCAGTAAATCTAAAATATACATTCTATGAACAGTATTTGTTTATTAATGGTGTAATAGCAAACGATTAATTTTGTTCCTTTTGTAATCTGGCAATGCGTAACATTATCTTTGGTAATCTGGCAATGTGTAATATTATCTTTGGTAATCTGGCAATGTGTAATATTATCTTTGGTAATCTGGTAATGTGTAATATTATCTTTGGTAACGGCGATTTTTTGTAATATTTTTGTTGAGTGGAAAAAATAAAAATGCCGATACTACGAACACGCTTGGAGTATTAATTTTATGTAAAACACGTTTGATACTTTGCAAGCTGAATTTTGAAGCTTAAGAAATCGGGTAGATTTCTAGAAAGCACGCAACAGCCGCCAACTATCAAAACGTGTTTGATTCACAACATAAGTTTATTGGCAATCATGATGATTTTGCTTGAGAAAAAACGTACCCAGTACGTTAATCTAACTAAATTTAATTTGGGAGATATATGTGCCGTGAGATGCACTTTACTTAACGGTCAACCCATTGTTGTCGTCCCAGTTTATATTTCTGTCAATCAGAATGTTACTGACATTACAGATTAAGTCCACGAGACATTATTAGCATATACAGAAGGTGGTTCTAAACTACAGGGGAAACACTTTCACTTATACTTGGTGGCGATTTCAATATTGATTTCGATAAAGATGAAGGATTGGTATTAGTTCAATTTTTAAAATCAGAGCCTAATTTAGATTTCGTTTCTGGCAGAACACTGAGGACGACCAGGTATAGTAACAACCATTGATGCGAGATTTTCACGATTCGTAAATCACGTACCTACCGACGTTCAAGTATCATACTTTGTTGTGTGTTGCTTATGCCACGTGATCAACAGTAACATCAGATCAAGGTCCACGAAATTCATTGCAGCTAGGTGCTTGAATTTTACGCCTGTCGTAAGCCTAAGCTTTGAGCCCCAATAAGGTGACAGCACGATTTTTCTCGGTACAGCACGATAGATGGTGACACCATTCGGACCCACTGATTTAACGAGCACGTACTCCGACTTTAGTTGCCACAAGTCTCTTGTTACAGTGATTAATAATGACGAGAGTATTAATGTAATTAATAATAAGAGTGATATTAATAGTGAAGTAAATCAACCTTCTTAACTATGTACTCATGTACTATGAGTAACATAATTGACGCGTATATTGTTTTATATTTATATATATATATATATATATATTTTATTTTACCGAATCAATATGAAAAATGTGAATAGAATAAAGAAAATACATGTATAGTTTCAGTATTATGAGATGCGGTTATGTACCCTGTTTGCCTACTGTATAATCAAAGACAATCGTCGGAGCCGACACACGCAATTTTTTTTTAACTAACTGTGCATTTATTCGAATATTATTTTCTTTTTCTAGCCCTGTATGTTTTTTTAAAAACTTTTTATAAATGTTTTATTGTAGAGTACATTTTGGAATAATGAAATTCAGAAAATACCTGTAAATTATATAAACTTATTTTTGTGCACTTCAAAAAAAAATCTTTTGTTCCATAAAGGCAGAATGCGGGAGAGGACCGGTTTGTAGCCGTGGGCATTGCTTGACAACTCAAATCGTCATTTTTCCTTCCGATAATCATCTGTTGTGCAGATTTAGCGCAACCTTCATGAAACAAGTCGGTTTTATGAAAATTATCTAACGCATATTTCAGTATAAATATACGGGCCCCGATTGAACGAATTCATCAGGATCGAACATTGTATTCGTTACTTCAAGTTTTTTCATAATATCAGCGACCAAAAAAACAAATACAAATTTTTTTGTATTTGTCTTTTGGAAATTCTATAATAAGCAACTACACAAAAATATCCATAGTTAAAAATTAGACTCTTTTTATTCAACAGCTAAAAATACTATTAGCAAATTATTTCGCTCCAATTAATTGGAAATTTTAAAAAACTGACTAATTGATGTTTGACCCTCTTTTTGATTTCTGACTCGGAAGGGTATTTTTTGAGCAAAGAAGAAAATGGCACACCTTTTGCTCCATGAGGTTTGCTTTAAGTTTCCAAATAATGCAAAGCATTAGAAAATGTAACAGTTTGGGTAGGAATATCTTGTTCTATTCAAAACTCACGTGATAGGTTACAGTCATGACTCATCTGCATCTGTAAAGTCTAATAATGGGCTGCACCCTTTCCCGTCGAAATTTGCCGCTAACAATAGAAAAAATTATTTTTTCGGCTAATGAAATAATTCATTAATTCGGGGTTAATTATTCGTTAAATGGAGATTTTTGCCTCCCTTTTGATCGGAGAAAAGAAAAAATAATTAAATCGTGAAATTCGTTAAATGGGGTTCGATTGTATCTGTAAATGAAAAAAAAAAGATTCCTTAAAGTAAGGAAAGCGGATTTCATTAGAAGCGGGAATAAACAAAGAAGAAAAGTTTTCTGTTGTGTAAGAAAAAAGATTTTTCAAGAAGTGAAATGAGAGATACAATTTGATTCCAGCATTTAATAGCAATAGCTTTGATGGAACAAAGAAAGATATTAGTCGACATACAATTTGAACCCCTACATTTTCCGTTGGCATTTTATATTCCACGTACGTTTATCAAACAAACCTAGGTCGGGGGGGGGGGAGAATGGGCTTGGTCCATAATAAAATGAGCAATCCAATCCTGTCCCACCCCATCTGAATTTTCTTTTGAAAGACCGAACACCACTTTTTTATATTACATAACAATAATATTGATTATTTTTTATTTTATAATACCTCCGCAGCAAATTTGACATCTCGCCCCCGCAAGTAGAGCAGATCTGAACTCGTTACGAAAGAAGAAAAAAAAGGAAAAAAAAATGCGAATTCTCTCATTTCAACTTTTTGAATGATCTATATACGAGAAAACTTGCAGTGAGGTATGTTACCTACTGGCAAAGCCAAGGAAACACTTAAAGGGGGGGGGGCATAAAAAGGCAAGAGAGCACAAATCGGTGTGACGCGGGCACTTAATATACGCCCCCCCCCTCCCGTTCTTTTCTAGTCCACAGGGGGTCTTCGAGAATCGTGACAGTCCGATTAGGGAGGAAGAGAAAAATTTAATAACCTGACGTGTTAATCTCGTATTAAAAGGGCTCCTGACACCGTTCTGAAGCAGAATAAAGAGGGGGGAAGCGACCCCTTGTCACATTTATATGGTAATTGCTCTCCCTGTTTTTAACTGAAGAAAAGGCTTTTATTTTGATCACTCACAGATTGCGAAAAGAAGATTGTTTGCAGCGGATTGCTTCGAAGGAGAGAGGAAATGGCGGAGGAGCTGTTTTGCGACCGAGAGTGTCAATCTACAAACTGTTTGAAGGCGATTGTTTAAATGCTTCTCGCTTTGTACAGCCTCTAACATTTCAATGCAGCAGGTGAAGATTGGCTTAGAGGAGAATGTTACATTCTCCGCCAATACTTCATTTTGCAAAAAACAATGAGTAAATTGATCTCTATATCGTACGCTGATTTCAGGGGGGGGGGGGGAGCATTGTTGCCAGGGACGTCTTAAGACTCTTTGAGACCCTGGGCCTCTATGCAAAAGTAGGCCCTACCTGAGATCTTTAAAAGTAGGCAGTACATAGTATTAATTGTCAAAAATTCGTTCCATCGGTAATTTGAAACAAATGTGCACGACCCACAAATCTCAAAAACCTAGGCACAAAACGGCTCGACCGATGGCCGCATTTTGACTAAATGAGTTGAATGAAGGATTATAGTATTAGACCTAGGCCTAGATATGGACAACGGTCATCCCATAATAATACAGTTTTACCACTTTTGCCAGTTGAAATGCAATTTGGAATTCCCTGTTTTTTGGAGAATAGATATGGGAATAATATTTGACCATTAAAATTATCTGGATCATGATCTTATTAAGACATACTCGAAAACCAAACAAGCCCACCCCCCTTAGGACAAGGCTCTGTGCCCGGGCCCAGTTGGCCCAATCCTTAAGACGCCCCTGGTTGTTCTTTGTTTAGCGAACACCATGCTCATTTATATAATCTATAATTTACTGTTGTAGTGAACGCTTCTGGCTTAAAGAAACTTCGATGGTTTTACGGCCCCGAAGGCTTTTTTAAGAAACGTGCCCTAAGCCAATTTTTTGTTAGAAAAGCTATTCCTTCGTACATAAGATAATGTAATCTCTTCGGCTGCATTCCAGTTTGGGTTGATCTCTAGAGCAAGTACTCCACAGGCTTATTTGGGAAAATTCATTTTGTCCTACTTATGGATCATATTCCATTGGATATTTTGGATTTTGATAAAAATTAACGGGGATTCCGTAACCATATGCTAAAATTATATCTGATATTTTATGCCAATTTCGTAAATCTGTTTTTCCACGGAAACTATTTCTTTCTCTCAAAAACTCCAAGAACTTTCTCATCTGTACAAGTTTCAGATGATAGTACAAATCTTTCATGAAGCAGTAGTCTCTTTTAATCAGGGTTAAGTATTTTTCCAACCCCAAAAAAAACTCCTTCGATTCCAGCAGCGACTTTCTTCAGAATTTCTGGCTGACACACGTCCGCAAACTAAAGGGGGTTCAATATGGGGATAAGCGGAGAGAACTCACAACGCTCGGAACCCTAATTTTGTAAAAAACGTCGGGCAAATTAGAAAGCATATGCATGTGTTTAACGTAGAAGTATTCAATTTTTTTAAAAAAAAGTTTGCAGTTATAAGGAATACTTTTAATTTAACAAAATGTCAATTTTAGAGCTCAAAAGTATGACAAATAAAACAATGAAACATTCTAGGAGAAATGGTTGTATTCCAACGAAAAAAGGTAGATTAAAACATACAATTTTACTGTCGATTAACGTCGTACTACGAAGCTACACGCAGGACCTCGTAATATTAAGACGTGATCAAGTGACGAGAATGACACTCATTTTGGTACTCTCCAAACTTCCACATCTTGCCCTCGAGAAGACTTTAACCCTTCGCAGGTTTTATGTTCATGAGCATTCTATACGGCGGTATTTACTAACTCAAAGACTGGAACCCAGGACTCGATGGATGCAATGGGCGACCACGGCCACTCGGTTCCTTGAAACTTACGGTAGCTAAGAAGGTATTTTGTATAAAAAAATTAGCTGGACCCGTAAATGCAACACCCTGAAGGAAGTACGCAAATAACATGAAACTTACAACATGCATTAGCGGAGGTGACATATGCAAATGATTAGAATTTCAGCGCAGACACACATCACGCACGCTTGTGGCGCCACCTCAAAGCGCTATTTAAGGCTTGGAGATTTCGACGACTTTAAGTTCGGCAATTGTGTTTTTCTTGTGGTTTTTTCAAAATAAGATCAGTTATGTCTCGTAGAAAACAGCGATTAGCTTTTGATCAAGTATCCGAGTTCGACAGAGGAAGGATAGTGGCCTACCGAGATTGTGGATTATCTTTCAGGGAAATTGGTAGTTGTGTTGGACGAAACCAAACAACTGTAATGCGGATATAGGACCGTTGGATTAAGGAGGGTACGACGGACCAACGTGGTCGATCGCATCCACTTCAGTGCACCACTTCACGTGATGACAGACAAATTGAGCGAATGGCAGTGACGGATCACTCAGTCACATTACGAACCATAGCACAGCACATTGAGTCTGCAACGCATCATTCAGTGTCTGCGCGTACCATTCAATGCCGTTTACAGCAGAGTGGTCTGTCCGCAAGACGTCCATTGCTTGGTCTACCCTTGAAGCAGAACCACAGATGTCACTGCCGCCAATGGCGAGATGAAAGAAGGATGTGGGTGGCAGAATGGAATGAAGTTGTCTTTACTGACGAGTCACGCATTTGTCTGCAACATCACGATGGTCAGATTCGAGTCTGGAGACACCTTGGAGAGAGGATGCTAAGCAGCTGCGTTATGCACCGCTACACTGGTCCTGCACCGGGTATTATGGTATGGGGCGATATTGGATATCACTCTCGCACTCCTCTAGTACGCATTGCCGGTACTTTAAACAGCCAGCGCTACATCTCCGAGGTGTTGGAACCAGATGCCCTTCCTTACCTTCACGGTTTGGCCACAGCCATATTTCAACAGGGTAATGCGCGACCACACGTGGCACGCATTGTCCAAAGGTTCTTCGTCAATCACCAGATTGAATTGCTTCCCTGGCTGGCTCGCTCTCCGGATCTTTCGCCGATACAAAACATGTGGTCCATGGTTGCTCAATGATTGACCCAGATTACACCCCCAGCTGTCACACCAGATCAACTTTGGCAACGTGTGGAAGCTGCTTGGTCTGCTGTACTCAAAGAACACATCCAAAGTCTCTTTGAATCAATGCCGAGGCGTGTGGCAGCGGTGATCTCCAACAATGGTGGCTACTCTGGCTACTGCTTCTGGCAGGAACGACACTTCACAGAACTCTATAAATTTAATCATTTGATACTTGGTCAGCATGTTATCTGCAAAATAAATTTTGTTGTTCTATCTCTTGTCTTTCTTGGTGTTGCATTTACGATGGCCAGCAGTGTATATAAGCTATACCTTTATGTATTAAAATGAAAAATATAAATATTTATGGAATATTTTGAAATTTTAAAAAAGCTACAAATGGACCTCGATTTAATGAACCCTTATTTAATGAACTTTCCTCTATCGCCGATTAAAATGAAGGCCTCCTACTTAATGAAAAATAAACCCCGAATTTTTACGAATTATTTCAACAGTTGAAAAAAAATTATTTTAGTTTGTTAGTTTAATCCCCCCCCCAAATAACATCCTTTTGTCCTTAACAGAAACATGATTTTTCTTGCAAGGAGAAACTTTCGACGGTAAAGGGTGCAGAGCGTTCTTTGACTTAACAGGTGCAGATGAGTCATAAGTGTAGCCTACCGTGTTAGTTTTGAATAGGACAGGAAACTCCTTTCTTATCTCATCCCACTCTTATAACATAGGGGACATTTTAACAATTATGTTTCATTTGAAGACCAAATACCTATCTGTGCAACTAAAATTCAGGAAAGTATTGATTTGTCGTAGCCAGTAAATAGTAATTCTGATGTAGAAAATGATAATGAAAACTATTCTATTTTTTAATGCTTTACATTGTTTGGAAACTGTGAAAACTTACTTTTTGCAGCAATATATAAATGACGAATTATTTTATTCCCTGTATAAAGCCGAAAAAAGATTTCTTTCGAGTCAGGAATTAAAAATCTATATCGGTCGGTATTTTAAAATTTCCAATTAACTAGCACGAATGTTTCACTAGTAGCTGTGAATAAAAAGAGTAAAATTTTTAAGCATGAATATTTTTTGTGTGGTAACTTATTGCCAGAGCATCTTGGAGATTGCTATCGTTACGTCGAGTTCTGAAGGTTGATTTAATTGTAATCATTGTTGAAAACAACGATTCACATAAATATGTGGAACCGAAACAGGATTTTAATTTGTAAGCTCCTTTTTTCAAAAAGGGATATTTTTTTATATCTTCGGCTAGATTCCAAATATTTTCATGTGGCCTGGTTGGTGTGTCATGAGTTCGATCCCGGTACCACTTAAGTCCCGTCGTGTATGTGAGCGATGCACGTTAAACCTGTCGAGAGCTCAAACGTCCTCCCGTTGGTGTGGTGTGGTAGTTAGGAGAGGGAGGTGCCAGCTCAGGTGTCGTCCACGTCACTTGGCCATGGTTCAAAATTACGAGGACCGTCGCCAAAAGCCCTCGTGTAGCTAAACATTGCGACGTTAATATTCACTCACTCACTCACTCGCCAAAAGCCCTCGTATAGCCTCGTGTGCAACGTTAATATTCACTCACTCAACCAAATATTTTCATTTAGTTGACACGATTTTAATACAACATCAGTCTGAATATTTAAAATCTCATCTTCAAATGAAGAGGCTTCTTCCTGAATAATTTTTCCCATGACATTTGCAGCTTCAGAAATATTAATTTGAGGATAAGACAAAACAATGTTTGCAATGCAACAGTATATTTTACGGCTTATATTTTATTTCTTAACGTATGATGCCACACAAAAAATCGCGGTGAACAGCGGGGTGGCCACGCTTGATATTGATATAGCAGACAGTAGCGGGGGCACAAAAATGGATTCACGGGGTTAATAACTCTAAACGAGTTGAATCTCAATTTATTTAACGGCTAAAATATTAAAGAAAAGCAATGCCTTTTAGAAAGTTTTTTTTTTTTTTTACTTTGCTAATAAATCCTTCCCAATTCTGCACACAAAAAACTGTATCCCAAATAATTCAGCATTAATTACGTAATAAATTATCGCATGAAATTGAATCCCAAATAATTCAGCATTAATTACGTAATAAATTGCAGCATAAAATTGAATCCCAAATAATTCGGCATTAATTACTTTAATAAGATGCACAAAATCAGTTAAATTTACATCGTCATCTGTAACATTAGATTGAACGATTCTATCGAATGGAAATACACAAATGAAACTCTTCACGTAACAAGTTTTCCTCTCAGCCGATCACCGCAACGAATTCCCATTCTGCGTCACACCAACGCTCCCTTTGTCTCCATCAGCCTTTGCGCAAAGCTTACCAGTGAAGCGGCGCACCTTGGCAGCAATAAGTGAAGGCTTTAAAAGAAATAATTTTTTTTTTCCTTCTCCTCGTCTCTTCCACCTAGAAGAAGAAATGTTTTTATTGTTATGATTTCTTCCGTCTATTATGGCAGAGGTGTTTGTAATCTAGCTGTCACGACGCCCTCCCGCGGCGAACGAAGGCGTGAAACAACCTTTGACTTCGCTTTTTTTCCTTACTTTTGTCTGACAAACGAGACTTCACAATTGAAATCTCTATTTACGGGCGCCCCGGAGTTACAGATGGATTTTAATAAAGCGGCCATTTTGGCTTTCTCCCCCCCCCCCTTTTATTATTTTTCACCATCCGTGGCCAATTTTGATCGCCAACGCACCGTAATGGTATTGGATTGGTTGGAAAATATTGAAAACGATTTGTTAGTAAGGCGATGGGCCTAATAGAGACAACACGCTTCTGTGCGTTTTTTTTATTGAACTTAATTTTTTTCCCCCGAGAGAACGAGAAATCCTTATATACCTTCTTTCTTTCCATTCGAGAAATTCTTCGTTGTGGATAACAACCGCTTAATTCCATGAATAGTTGTACTTCCTATTTTGATTTTATTCAATCGGCATGGCATTAGTGAGTGAGTGAGTGAATATTAACGTCCCACTGTTCAGCTACACGAAGGCTTTTGGGGACGGTCCGCGTAATTTTGAATCATGGTCAAGTGACGCGGACGACACCTGAGCTGGCACCTGAGCCCACCCCCCTCTCCTAACAACCACACTACACCAACGGGAGGACGTTTGAGCTCTCGACAGATTTAACGTGCATCGCTCCCGTACACGGGGGTTTTCAGTGGTACTAGGATCAAACTCATGATACGCTAGCCACGATCCGATGCCTAGACCACTTGGCTACCGCGGCTACCGGCATGATTCCTTACACCTTCCTGTCTATCTGAAAACCCGGCTGGATGTGTTGGAGGAACTAATTGATCGAACGACATGATTCCAATTCAGACTCATTTATTGCTTCTTATCAATATATTATGAATAGACACAACACAATACTAATTAAGATAAATTAACGAGAGTGGAGTGTAGAGGTGAGATATCAATACAAGTGGATAATAATACAAAATTTCAACTGAATCTAGGACAGCTTAAACGCGCACAATAATAATCTGATTTTCTTAATCAAGGTCACTAATCTTATATTTTACTGCTGCGGTTCCTTCGTGACGAACTTCAGGCACTCTATTTAGCTGGATGAATTCATGAAGACTCCACGCTCCGTAATAGTGAATTTCAATACTTTAAATCCGCTTCTCTTCGCGCACATCAAAACGTATCCAGCTCGCTTCACTTGTCAACCACTACGTGTCGACTTCTCGATCTTTAATTCACTTGACTTCTCACTTCCTCTTACTTAGCTCTTTTCAACTCGCGAAAACCGAAATTATATAATATTCCTTATTTACATAAATTACGCCTGGCTCTCGATGAAGGTTGGTTGAAATAAATAATTTGAATTTAAGGTAAAAAGAAGTTAGTGAAAAACCGTATAGATCCGTCACAAACTCCAGTTACAACAATGCAACTCCAGACCGGCATTGAGCCTCTTGATAATCGTCTCCATCTCAAATTTTGTGAGAGAACCAGAAGAGTGGATTGCAGGTATTGGAACGAGTACAGAAGGGCAACACGGAGACTCTCCTCTTTCACGTGCGGAACTTCTCATGAAAAAACGCCAACTTCCGCTACTAATGACTCGCCGTGCTCCTGTACAGCTCTACCCCACATTCGTAGCTTGAGCTTTCGCCGCCTTTTTAGACCGGAAATTTGTCACCTCTCTATTTAAATTACTATTCAAGAAAATTAGTAAAAGTAAAAAAAAGCAGCTTAAATTTTTTTTTATTAATTAAAAATGCCCTTTTCGTGTTTTTTTCATAGCAAAATAAGGGGTCTCAGGGGTGTTAACTTTTTCTGGAGGGCTGAAAATATAAACAATATTCAAATACATATAACTCTTTTAAATTAAAGTTTAATAATTAGAATCTCTTACACATTATTTATAAAGGAATGAGGTTTCAGAAAAGTGTAAAATGTTTAAAATATAATCATAATTTTAAAAATTATATGAAATTAAAAAATTTGATAAAAATAAATATTAATTAAGTTTTACTGCTCGCACGCTATTTTCTAAAATAGTAGGTTTTGATGCATAAGACTTTATGGAATTATAAAATGTATCATACACTTTAAGCCCTAGTAAATTAAGAATAATATGTCTTTTGTACTTGATAATATTTAAAAAATATTGAAATTTTTTAAAAAAATTTTGAAAATATAAATTTAATTTTTTTAAAAATTTAATTTATTATTCTATTTATTTAAATTTACTACGGTGTAATAAGGATACATTTAACTTCATAAATCAACTTATTGCTAGTAATTAAAGTTAATACTTTTGAAAATAGCTTGTTCGCAGTAAAACTTAATTAATATTTCTTATAAAAAATTTCTTGTTTTCATATGCTTATAATTTTTAAAATTATGATTATATTTTAAACATTTTATACTTTTCTGAAGCCTCATTCCTTTATAAATAATGTGTAAAAGATTCGAATCATTTAATTTTAATTTAAAAGAGTTATATGTATTTGAATATTGTTTATATTTTCAGCTCTCCAGAAAAAGTTAACACCCCTGAGACCCCATACAATTGTCAATATCAATATGTATGTCATGTTCAATTGCCAGAAAAGCTAAATTTGTTAATCTTAACGTGGACATAGTCGATCTGAGAAAATTTTTAATTAATTTTAGCTTAGTCTTTCGCAACTGGCATTACTGGTGGTAGATGTTAAAAAAATTCTCAACATTATGACAATGTTTGATAAGCCATCTTAAAGTTTGGATTTAATTATATATTTTAATAAACCCAGAGAGAGAGAGAGAGAGATACGGACCTAATGAGTCCTTTTTATAGCCTGGGGTCTGTTGCAGCTACGAAAGCATGTATACGTACACTCTCTAGTTGAAATTTTTCTTTATTAATGTCTTGAAAGCTTGATCTAAGTTAAGTTCATCCATGCTCAATATAATTTCGGTCCTTAAAAAAGCAAATTTTTCGCTAGATTCTGCAACTGTTGGAATCTTTCTCAAATTTCAGCAGATACTCTATCTATTGAAAAAAACATTGTTCGCGCCTCAAGTCATCTTCGTACGATAACCGAACATCTTCACCCAACACACTGGTGTAAGAGAATTTGCACACTTTATCTCTACAACGACTGGACCGATTTGAATGACATTTGATATGCACATACATTGATACGATACACAAAAAACATTCAACAATTGCAATACACACGCATGATCGTGCGTAACACTCGTTGGAGTTGAAAGGTATGAAACAGCGGCTGCAGAATAAAAAAAAATGGGTTACTGCCCCCTCTTACAGCAATAAAGGCTTCGCAGCTTAATGTCATACTTGAAATAAGGCAGTTTATCAATTCTTGTGGAAATGGGTCCCACGCGTTCATCAACGCTGTTTTTATTTCCTGGATGGTTCTCAGAGGTGGTTGAAAGTTGCAATTGCCCTCCCAAGAGTATCCCAGACATGCTCTTTAGGGTTGAGGTCTGGAGACCTGACTGGCCAATCCATACGGCAGATATCCTCATTCTCTAGAAATTCGTCGACCAGAAGAGCTCTATGTGGCTTCACGTTATCGTCTGTTGAAATGAACTTGATGCCATATACACTCCTGAAAAGGCTAACAAAGGGCTCCAAGACCTCATCCCTATCCCTCACACCAGTCACAGGGCCTCTTTCAAAGACATGGCGATCATCTAACATGATGCCTGCCTAGACCATTTAACCACCTCCACCATAATTGTCAATTTCGCGGGAAATGGAGGGCAGGCGTGGGTACCTACCTCACACAGTACCGGTTGCCAGAAGCCTAAGTAACATAAAAACGAATGTAATTGTATAGTGACTAATAAACTTCCTGCATCTGTGAGTGTATTAAAGCCTTTTTTCTCGTTTCCGTCAGTTTTTCCAGCGTAGTTAAAGTTTCTTTGTAATGGTGTCTAATATAATTTACAGCATCACCTATAGCGCTCCAACGTGTGTCCTGAATCCTCTTCAAACTTTTTCTTGTGAATTGAATATGAACTTCTCATCAGTGCGTCGACGTTGGAGGGGGGGGGGAAGAGTAGCTGCGTTCTAGTGTACCAAAGAAAGTCACTGAATTTACCTCCACTGATGTACGCAAACTAGGTTTAGTGAATGATTTGTGCAAGGAAGCAATTCAGCATTAGGATTGATATCTTTTATCCACTGTTGCATATCTGTATGGCATCCAGATTAATTTTCTTACCAGATTTGTGTAAATTTTGATTAATAATTTCATAATCATTTATGTAAATGCAAAAGATGTAAATAAAATTTAGAATAAGATAAAAGCTATGTATTTTAAGCTTTATATTTATAGTTAATGTAAATTGACTCCAAATTCTAATGAGTTCTGCCTTACAAAAAGCCAACTTTACAGGTAAATTACTCATTTATCTAAATAGATTTTTTTACATTAATTTTTAGGAAATTTTGTCTGAGAATGGTGCTATATTATGTTTAAAAAGATATGTATGTTTGAAAATAAGCATTAAAAATTTTACATTTTTTTCCATCAATAATCTAGAAATAATCTGATTCATAATCTGGAACCTGGAAGAGGTTAACAGCAACTGAATTGAATTTGCCGCTGTCCTCATATCCTTCCTTAGTAAAATGTTATTCTTCCTACGCGTTGCTTCGAAATGCGATATTAATAAACATTCAGTCTCAAGCCTTGACATCTACATGGGGGATTCACTACCAAACCGACAAACTGGCAGGGTGTGTGAGAGATGACTTGGGATCACATAGGAATGAAGGGCCTCCAATGCCTGTAGTTAGGAGCTGTGGTGCAAAGACGCAGAGAAAGAGAACAGAAACACATTAAAGGAACAGAAAACGTCTTATTTTGAATGATTGTACTACAACAAGTGCTCGAAACTACGGTCAGAATTCGTCCGGCAGGCCTGACAGAGACGCTGCATGGAATTCCTTACGTTCTGTAAGATCAGCTACAGAATTTCGAGCGTTTACTTCTACTGAAGGAATGGGCGTCACGTACACAAAACTCTTTATTGAACCCGGAAGAACTTTCGAACACCTGTTGTAGCACTACCTTTTAATAAATGTTTTCAATCCTATTAATGTATTGTTGTTTCTGTTATTTCTTTTCTGCTACTTTGCACCACAGCTCGCAAGTACGGCACCTGCGACCTTGAATTCCTATGTGATTCCAAATCGTCTCTGTACCTCCCTACACTCCCTACCAGTTGGTCGATCTGGTAGCGAATCACCTTGTATAATATTTATCACCTATTCTACAAGACAGAGCATCAATGAGTCCAGGACTGGAAACCCTGACACAACGGAAACAAAGCCGCCCACGAGCGCGCGACTCTTGCTCTACTTTTTTCGATTCGAAGCAAAATGCTTCTTTAAATGCAGGCCTTTGAAGATTTTTGAAGTAAAACTTCTTTACGCACGCTTGACTTGGGGAGTAAGCCGGTGAATGTCTGACGAAAGCGTTACGAAAAGTATGATCGGGCGAGGCGAACTCAAGCACGCTTGACTTGGGGACTCACATTGGACTTGTGGCTTTTATATCCTATTAATAAATAAGGTTTCCCCTCCTACTGTAATTATCAAGGTATTACACTTGTGAAATCTTCGTTGAACACATCGTCAACAATATTTACTTTTTTAATTTTTATTCTTTCATAATTGTTTATTTTCATATTATCTCAATAACAATCATGCCGGATTGCACTAAGCACCCACTGCACTTCACTTCACAGCTGCAGCAAAGGCGGGCTCGGTCACTGTGAAGGAGGGTGACCGCTTCGCAAACCTGCCGGCTGATTTTTCTACTTAAAAATTTTTCACCTCTTCTGGACATTGCGTCACAACACACCCCTAAAAGACTTATAATTTACGGTCGAGTAGGCTCTGAATAATTGGGAGAAAACTATCATACGTTGCCACTAATTTTAGCCGGAAATTTCAGTGTTAATTTCACGTCCGAAGATGGACAACTCTTGGTAAACTTTCTACAAGAAGAATTAGAACTACAAATGAATAAAATTAATATATAATAACCGAAATGAGCCTACCACAAGACATGGAACAACAATCGATGCAGTTTTCTCTGGATATTTTTCTAATTTTCATTCGAAAGCACATGTATCTTATTTCTCATACCATAAGCCTATTGTCTCGGTCTTACAATCCACCACAGTAATTACTGAAGTATCCGATAATAATAATGAATGAAAATAAAAAAGCCAATTCAACAATATTAGTTTATCGATGAAAACCCATAATAAATTTAAATATTTGTAGAAAGCTAATATATCTATATGAATATATACATGTATATATTATACATATATAAACGTATATATGTACATACACATAAATGGAGCTAAAGAAGTATTACTTCAGCCGTGTGGTCTAAAGAACACTCGTTTTTTCTTAGTAACTAAGTACCTCTATCACAAATTATGTAAAAAAATTTACGTCATCAATTCACAATGACGTTTGAAAAAAAAAAAATTCGATTTTTTATTTGATTATTTTTCCTCCTCGAAAATAATCTTCTTGAACTTGTCGTTGAGTGTTTCCGTTTCAAGTTTATTCTGAATCTCATTTTCCAACTGCCCTATTTTACCCTTGACAAGAAACGACGCCCCTTCACACCTATCAGCAATGACTCGATCAAAGGTCCTAACATAAGGGATTATTGCAGTGATGTACTCAAGAATATAATAACTGTATAAATTGGAATTTATTAAACTTGATATTGATATTTTTAGACTATTTTTGTGTAAATTGTCTGCAATTTAGACTAAAATATTTTAACTGAAAAAGCAACAAACGATTAACACAAATTTTTTTAATTTAAGGGTTTTCAAGATTTTTTTGGTTGCCTCCTATGTGTGTATACTTTGTTAAACAGATTTTGTGCTCAAAATTTCATAAAAAGTTAGCCATTTAATTTTTTAAGGAAAAAAACTTAAAATTTGTGAAGTGATTTTAAATGCTACTCCTCCTACAAAAATTACGTATATGCATGAAATTTGATTTACAAGAACGTCAAGCTATGTATAACAGAAGTTGGTATGGGTTTTGCGATAACATGATTGGTATTTGTACAATATTTTTTTTTATGTATGCTTATTGAAAATTCCTTAAAAAATATATAAATTCTGAGTTCAATTATTTTTAAAAAAATAGGCTTTGTATTGATTGAAAAATGCATACCAACTTTTGTTACATGTACTATTTGCAATAAAAAAAAAATTCAAAGCATCAGGTTTAGAAAGAAAGCCTTAGCGTTTTAAATGAAGACAAACTAGTTATTTTATCCTTCTTAGATAAATCAGTTTAAAGTTTTGATTTGCCACAGAGATGTGAATAAAATTGAACGTAAAAGCTATCTGAATTCTGCGTTTTTTAAGTTTAGAGCTTCCAAATTTTGTTTGATTATAGAAAAGTATATTAAAAATAATTTAAGCTAAAAAAATTAGATTTGATTTTTTGACCGATTTTTGTTAATGGAATCGTACTGTGTCCCCTTAAAAAACATAAAAATTATGTTCCTTAATCATACTACCAGACGTTCCAAGCAATCCCCTTTCGCTGATCGTCGTGGTCGGAGTAGTCAAGGTAACGGACTGGCGTGCCATGAGTTTGAGCCTTGTTCTCCTGAAGAACCACCGTGCAGAAAGCATGCTAAATATCTCAAGGCTCACACAAACATCCTCCCGTTGTTGGGATGTGGAAGTTTGCAGTGGAAAGTGCCAGCTCAGGTGTCATCCTCGTCACCTGAGTGGGGCCCAAAATGATGAGGTCCGTCAACAAAAGCCCTTGCATAGCTGAACAGGGTGACGTTATTATTCACGCATTCGCTCATCGTCAGGAGACTTCGGGATCGAGGCTAGATGGATTTGACCAAGAATAATATGCAAATATATGGTTTACAAAAAATTGATTCCTCCATTCATTGTGTATTAAAGTTGCACTTTTAATCAAATAATAAATACTGGTGACAGAACTCGTCATTTCGAACCACTCTCAGGTGATGAGGACAACATTTGAGATTACTCTCCGGTTTCCAAGAGCTATCACACCAGGGCTCTTGAATAAGTTTTAAATGTGACTAATTTTGAAAAATGTATAAAAATGAATAATTTTTTGGATTGGAATAAGCATATAAAATTGTTTTAAAAGCATTATACAAGAAAAAATTTACTTAAATGCAATTTTTGGCACAAAAAAAAAAGCAAGAGTTACATATTTTTCAAACGTTCTCCTCTTATGAAAAATACTTCTGTAATAATAATTTTAACCCTATGGACAAGTCCTACTTTGTAAACAACAACATTGAGTGGAACCCTCACTTACTTCCGGTGTAATGTTAATCTAAGTTAAAACATCGAAATTCAACTGAGTTTTTCAAACTTTTAATGCAAGTTTTTGAAACTTTTTTTTGCACTATATGGATAGAAGATGATCTGTAGATTTCAGATTCAGGATTTTATAGTATTTATTTCAGTATCTTTTCTAAAATACCTTGTTAATTTTTTAGCTCAAAGCAATGGAGATTTTGCATTAACCGGAAGAAGAAAATGGTACTAATGACTGTAGCGCCCCATAGTAAGCTTTAAGGTAGAACTTGTCCATACAAAGCTACGACATTGATACTAGAGCTGAACTAAAAGTTTTGAAAAATTCGCATTGTTTTATTATTTATGATCGTATTTATGGCACAATCACCAATTTTGGCATTATTTTCAGTATTACAATCCATTGAAATAATAACGGGTGTTTTAGCTAATATTTCTCTGCTCTGGAGTAAAATATGAATAAATTCGCTTCAGAATTACATACTTTAAAAATCCTAGCTCAGGCGCTCTACAGAGCTAGCTACGAGGCATGTTTTTTAAGTAAGTACCGTTTTGCGATTCCGCCGCCGCAGCGCTCCGGTCGGCGTTCCGCGCATGCTCGCTGGTTACCTACATCTCTTGTCTCCGCACTGACGCCATTACAGTCTGATTCTTCATTGTATACGTTGTTTACTGAGTGTTTAAGATGCCTCCGACAATCGTGAGTCCCGCTGATTGTGAAGTACGGGCTGTTATACGATTTCTTAGTGATAAAGGCGTAAAACCGATCGATATTCATCGTGAGATCTGTGAAGTTTACGGACAAAACATTATGAGTGATGGAATGGTAAGGAAATGGGTGAGAGCATTTAACAATAGCCGCACAAATGCGCATGATGAAGAACGGAGTGGGCGTCCTTCGGTCGTTAATGAAGATTTGGTGCAGAAAGTGGACGAAAAGGTGAGAGAAAACAGACGCTTTACAATTTCATCATTGCCCGACTGCTTTCCTCAATGTTCTCGTAGTGTTTTGTATCGCATTGTGACCGAGAACTTGAATTACCGGAAATTGTGTTCACGTTGGGTTCCAAAAATATTGACGGATTTGCACAAAACCCAACGTTTAGGCAGTGCATTGACTTTCCTTGAGCGGTACCACAATGAAGGTGAAGATTTTTTAGACCAATTTGTTACTGGTGACGAAACATGGGTGGCCTACGTCACACCAGAATCGAAACAACAATCCATGGAATGGCGACATTCATCATCACCCAAAAGAGTGAAGTTTAAGCAAACAATTTCTGCCCGGAAAATCATGTGCACAGTTTTTTGGGACAGAAAAGGAGTATTGCTAGTGGAGTTTCTGCCTCGTAATGAGACAATCAATGCAGCGTCTTATTGTGAGACATTGAACAATCTGCGTCGTGCAATCCAGAACAAAAGACGTGGCAAGTTGAGTAAGGGTATCGTTTTGCTGCATGACAATGCCCGTCCACATGTGGCAAATCGGACCAAAGATCTCATCAAATCTTTTAAATGGGAAACTCTAGATCATCCTTCATACAGCCCTGATCTGGCGCCCAGCGACTACCATTTGTTCCTGCACTTGAAGAAACACCTGGGCGGTCAGCGTCTTCAAGACGATAACGAAGTCAAAACATTTGTGATACAGTGGTTAACAAGTCAGGCGGCAGAATTTTATGAGGAGGGTATTCAAAAACTGGTGCCACGTTAGGACAAGTGCCTCAATATTCACGGAAATTATGTAGAAAAGTAGATTAAGGTACAGGCTTTCATGCAAAAATAAAATTATTGCGATATCTTTGCACGCCTTTTTTTAATTTCAAAACGGTACTTACTTAAAAAACATGCCTCGTATAAATAGGTTATATATTAAGAAGGATTTTCTATGAAAAGAGAATGCTTTGAAAACATGTTATTTGTAAATAATGGGCAGTAGACCTAAATGCCGCAGGATGCCAGAATTAAAATTAACGTCGATAGACTCGAAATGAAAGAACGGAAATCCGTGTTCATAATATTTATAAAACTACCAGAAATATATTTTAAATATGACAGAAAATGAATTATTGTAGAAGCATTCTTCTTCATGAGTCTGAAAATCCTGATTGAAAATTTAAACACAAATTAGCAATTTTTGCACTCTATGTATTCAAATGACGGCACCATTGAAATCAAGAATTTGTGATCAATATGCTTACGGTTCCACTCAATAGATGGCGCTCTATGCCTTTAATATTGGAGGAGCTTGCTTTTCATTCGCCGTCTTTTAAAACGAGGTATTGGATTGAAATCTCAATTTTTAACGTTACAGGTGCAATGAAAATAGAGTTGTCGCTGGCAAATTAGGAATTTGATCAAATCCCCAAGGGAGATGATTCAAGAAATATGTTAAAATAACGTCTCTTGAAGATAATTTATCTGAAGAAAATAATTAATTTGATCAAATCCCTAAACTGTTTCAGTGAAATGATGAATTAATACTGTCAAGAATTTAAAAGTGTTTATTTAGAAAATCTGGTATATTATTAAATGTAGAATAACTTATTCAATAATAGTCATTGAAATACAAATTACTTATTCGAAATTAACAAAAGAACTATATACTTAGGTTAGTATTTTTTTTTTAAAGAAAAGAATGTCTAGTAAAGTTTTAAATATTTTAAAATAAATAAAATAATTTTTAATTTTTATATTAATAAAAAAAGGCATATTCATTTTTGTTAAAGCAAGTTATTGATTTGTGGCGACTCAAGTTACACAATACGTTACTTTTTACAAGCACGTCTTTTTGTTTTACATTGTAGTTTAAACAGTATGTGTGCTCACAGGAACACTTAAATCCGTGATCTTCAAAAAAATAAGGATACTTTTCATAAAGAGTTAGATTAATCTGTGGAATTAGTTCTGTAAATGTTGTAGCTATTTGATGAGTGTTTTTAGGTAGCAAATCTTTTTAATTCCACAACTGAGGTACCTATTTGGCATAAACTATTTTTTAAATGTCATACAGTCCACGTTATTTCCATCTAACAGACCTCTATCTATCTTAGGTACATGCACTAAAATTGTGAAATTCATTGACACTTCTTTCAATTTTTTCAACGAAACTTCTTTCATTTTTTCAGGTGTTTTGCAGCATTTCCTCTTTCGATATTTAATGCTCTCTTCTTTTTGGCATAAATAACACAGAATCTTCGCGATCCACACACACACATATCCTTATTCTCCTACTGTATTCCCACATAATGTGTGCACCGGATTTTCACAAATGTCACATGAATGGACTCCAGTAGATTCTATTCCACAAAAAACACAAAACTGATTCGAATTGTGTTATTGACGATAAAGGAATTGATTCGATTTCTGGTGGGTCCTCTAAATTTATAGCCTTATTGTGTGTTGAGAATAAACCAGCCGCTGGTAGATCATGTGACATTGAAGTGTTTAGTGTTATTTGATCCATCAGTTAATAGACCATTTGACATTGAAATATGGTAATCAATTAATTCAGATTCTGGGAGATATTTTGAAGCTGAAGTGCTGCTGTTATAATCTGTACCAAAAGTACGAGAAGAATACTTCTCGATTCTTACAAGCCTCCTTAATTGTTTTTATTCTCGCAATAATTTTTATTATTGCATCTCAGTAATTTCATTTACCATTTTCTCTTATTAACTTCCTCTTATTAAATTTATTTACCCCACTGGACAAGCACCTCCCACTTTCTCTATTCCCAGCCCCCAGGGCAGCCAATAGGAGTCTATGTTCACGCTACCACTGACCAATCCGAGAGCAAGCTCTAAGTTCTCACCCATGCCAAAAAATTTTATCTCTACAGCACCCAGATGAAGAATCATAGCCACGCCTCCCGGATGCCATCGTCTCAGTCAATAGCCATGATTCCTCTTAAGCAGAAAGAAAAACCCCACCATCGCCATGCCCAACTTCAAAGTCAACCAGTATATGGGACTGAGGGCTGTTTCACAGTCCAGATGCCCACGTGACAACGCCCATTCAACGTTGTTGTAATCTAAGGAAGCTATTGGTAAGTTTTTTGTTGTCAAAATGACATGATCCTTCTGATTAAGAAGCAGATCCAGGTCCTCTTCAGTAACAAGTTTTTCAAGTAATTCTTTCGAAATATGACTAAAATGTTTTTGGTTCTGTTCCAAATAAAGCTTTGTAAGGGGTTCGCTTAATGGATCGATAGAAAGAGCGATTCTTTTGGAATTGAACAACCTAGAGCCGATTTGTTTTTGTGTCATTTGCAATTAGCCAAGAACGTAACATAGTCTTAATTTGATCGCTCTACAGATCCTATATTAGCTGGTATCTACGCCTACTTATTGCAATGTTGCGTGTTGGCCACAGGCTTGTTAATTTTTCTATAACAGCAGCTGTAAACTCACGACTATTGTTGCTTTGTAGTAGACAAGAACGTTATCCATCCGGTATAGTGATTAGCGACGCTGACTGCTGTGCGGTAAGGCCTCGGTTCGAATCCCGTAGAAAACATGGAAGTTTGTAAATGTATAGTGCCTTTGCGGCATGGGGTTGCTCTAATAGCTGTCGAGCCACCTCTCGGGAGGTTGGTGAAAAGGGGAGAGAGATGGGAGGCCCCTGACCCCCTCTAGGGTGTTCTCCGTCAAAATTGAGGTGGAACCTAGCCAAAACGTACTGTCACTTGAATGGTGATCAAGGCTATGGCTAACGACAGGCGTATATCTGGTTCTTAGCCGCGATGAATTTCGTGAGCCTTGACCAGAAAGGTAACAACACAACTACAGTATATAAGAACAACTACTTTCAAAAATACTTATACAGATCAATTTCTACTTCAGAAGATCTTTTTGAAGTCAACAGTTGAAGAAAGCTGAAATTCGTCACTTGGTCTTAGTAGTTTAATACCCATTTGTAATTTCTATCTGGGGTTGATTGTAAGTTAACTAAATCAATTTGGCCACGATGGTTGAAGACTCTAGATACAATTGGGTAAACAACGATTCTTTTGTTAGAAATTTATTTTGAACTGACGTACCTTGCACAGCTTTAAAAACTCCACAGCAACTAAAGTAGATATTAGGTATTTGGATTTCAAACTATGCAGCATTTTATCTCTTCCTCCGCAACCGGTTGACTTCGAAAAGCAATTGAATAAAAAACAAAATAAAATAAAATAAATAAACAAAACCACTTTCCGTTGGTGTTATTCTTACAACTAGGTCTCGCATCCCGACTTTCTCTTCAAAATCAGATTCTTTTGTAAACTACTTCCATAACATCGTATTTTTTCCCCCGTAATAGTTCTGTTTATGTATTCGTTTCAGTTTAAGTAGTGGTGCTAATTTAAATTGTTCAATGATTGATGCAGCTGCTTTTCTACCCTTTTGAGAGTGTACAAAGGGTTTCTATTCCACCGAACTAATTCAGAAATGTCCCGATAATTTCATTAAACTGGGGGGTCTCAGGGGTGTTAACTTTTTCTGGAGGGCTGAAAATATAAACAATATTCAAATACTCTTTTAACTCTTTTAAATTAAAATTAAATAATTCGAATCTTTTACACATTATTTATAAAGGAATGAGGCTTTAGAAAAGTGTAAAATGTTTATAATATAATTATAATTTTAAAAATTATAAGCATATGAAAATAAGAAATTTTTTATAAGAAATATTAATTAAGTTTACTGCGCGCCCGCTATTTTCTAAAATAGTAGCCTTTGATGCAAAAGACTTTATAGAATTATAAAATGTATCATACACTTTAAGCCCTAGTAAATTAAGAATAATATGTCATTTGCATTTCAAAACATTTAAAAAATATTGAAATTTAAAAAAAAAATTTAAAAATAGATTATATTTTTAAAAAATATTATCTATTATTCTATTTATTTAAATTTACTGCGGTGTAATAAGGATGCATTTAACTTTACAAATCAACTTATTGCTAGTAATTAAAGCTAATACTTTTGAAAATAGCATGCGTGCAGTAAAACTTAATTACTATTTCTTATAAAAAATTTTCTTATTTTCATATGCTTATAATTTTTAAAATTAAAATTATATTTTAAACATTTTACACTTTTATGAAGCCTCATTCCTTTATAAATAATGTGTAAAAGATTCGAATTATTTAATTTTAATTTAAAAGAGTTGTATGTATTTGAATATTGTTTATATTTTCAGCCCTCCAGAAAAACTTAACACCCCTGAGACCCCTTAAACTGTTCTTCAGATGCAAAATTCGGTCAGATTTTGATTTTTTTTCTTTATATGAACTCGTCTAAATTAGGTAGGCATTAAAAAAAAACTTGAAATATGAAAAACAGTAATACAAATGCATACAACCTTCCTCACGTAATGTTTGAGTGCTGTGCGCACGGACATCAGAGGAGAGTAGGGAGGTAAAAAGAGTGGTGGCAGGCGAAAAAAGAACTGTGTGAAACCTGAGTCTCGTTCCTTTCATCTTTTAACTAAAACTGTTCAGGATTTGATCAAATCACTTACTTTCTGTAGAAAAATGACTTTCAACAGACGTTATTTTAACATCTTTCATGAATTGATCAAATCCTTTGATCAAACTCCTAATTTTATCATTTCCCTGCGATAGAAATATAACTTGTTAAAATTAAATTAATTAAAAATTTTTAAAAAAAGGGGTGTTTGAAATTTTTGTTACCACATAACCAGTGGCGTAACGTACACCCTCGCATCGCGGGGGGGGGGGAGGATTGTAGAGGACCCAAAACCTATGTTATTTATTTATTTATTTGCAGTCCCTTGTAAGGTCCAGTTTGAGGCCCAAAATCTTTATAGGGGGCCGTAATGTTCTCCGTTACGCCATTGTGCATAAAGTATTTCCGAGAAAGAGATATTTTCAATAAACAAATATCTTTAAAATCATGACAAGAAAGAACTTCAGACATTTAATAGAAATTGGAATTCCAATTTCATATATTACAGTGGAAAAAAAAGAGGGGAGATGGCAAATTTGTGTGAATGTTTTATTTTTACTTTCAAGTCACAGTGCAAGATAAAGGAAATCACGTGTTATAATCAAATGAATGTATTAATTATACTGAGATATTTGCTGGGGAAAACATCATCCCGAGCTGAAATCTTTCTTTATTTTTGTTCTTAAATTAGTGGCAACTATTTAATGACGAAGTTCAATTCAAATACAAAAATATAGTATAACATAAGAAAATCTACCATACCAATGTGATATTAAAATTGAGACATTTAACAGCCAAATGAAAATGCGAAGATTTTGTGAAAATTTCTTTTCAATAAAATATGAAATACGTAATGTGATAATTTATTTTTCCTTAAAAATCAAACACCTACTAATTCTTAGGTAAAAGTATGTATATTCTAATAAATGCTTGTTTCCACAAAAAAAAAAAAAAAAGAAGAAGAAGAAACTTATTAAAATGAAAAGAACAGGAAATGAATGAATGAAAATAAATATACTGGTGTTCAAAACTTAACCAGCAATGTAAATATTAGGACATGAAAGTGTAGAAAGGGGGTTATTGTGAATGAACACGCAATTTAGTAGAAATATTATTCGTATGCAAATGTCAGGAACATAACGTCGTAGACGACGTGAAAGCATGCAAAACGCATGCGATTAGCACGCGCAGCTCAAGACTATAGAAAGAATGGAGGCGCAATTACTACAATGTTCACTGCAAGTGCAAGTGAGTTCTTTCGGGAAGTATGGATAAAAGAAATCACCTGGACGACTTCACACGTGGGAGAATGATCGGAAAGCTGGAGAAGGGGCGTAGTTTGACCACTGTAGGTGAAGAGTTCGAAATCAACAAAAGTGTCGTTTCGCGCGATTGAAAAGCCTTGAAAAATGTCCTTAGGTTTTATCAAGAAAGTTGATCAGAAGAGAAAGTACTTGGCTTAAGTATTTTTGAATAAAATAGATATCGTGTACAGGAATTTATTAACTATAGCAGTGCTTCTCAAAGTTTCAACATTCGTGACCCAATATTCCATCATAATTTTCTTCGATCCCCTCTCAAACAAAAACAATATATTAAATTCAATAACACTAAACTTTGACGCAAAAAATACGACACGACTTTAAACTGTGCCACCGGTGTGTATAAACATCTCGCTTAGTCAAAGCATTAATTTCCCCGGACGTATATATACGTCTTTCCGAAGTACGATTTTTTCTGTGCACTGTTATCCATAAACTTATTCCGAAGGCTTTGGAATGCAATAAAAGGACATTGACAATGTTTGTGAAGGATTTACTTATTTCAGTTTATTTGCCTCTATATTCCCCCCCCCCCACCAATATGCGTGCGCCTACGTAGAAAACGGTTGGCATTGGAAAGAGAATTGCATAACTTTTAATCGGCAGTTAAGGGATTAATTATAAACCGCACAAATTAACAAGATAAGTGTTAATTAATTTCATATATGATAATCCCACGGGGTACTGGAAAAATTAAACTTGTGTTCTTAACTTGGTATTGTTAAAGTAAGCATAAGATACATTGTGTAGCACTGATGCATTTATAAGTGTAATATATCAGTTTAAATTTGTATTTTATTTTTTATTATGCAGAATGTATTTCGTTTGTGTACTTTCAGTAAATTAATATATTTTTTTAAAATAATATTTTGTTTTCTACTTTTTAATATGCTCGCGCCCCCCTCACAGAGTTGTCACGTCCCCCAAGGGGGGCGAACCCCACAGTTTTAAAAACGCTGAACTATAGTTATACTTTTGTTAAAGCTAATTTGTAAAATAATCTTATGATGTAATGGTTATCAGTATACTTTTCATTTACCATTTCAAGAACATTCAAGTTGAATTTGTAATTTTTCTACTATGTAAATATAGTATTATTTCACGGCGAAATTTTTGGTATAGAAAATGATTCATGGGTATAGTTAAGTTTGAGAACTATTGTTTTAGATATAAACTTTTTAAATCGTTTGCAGGTTCGAAAAAAAATCTCTGCCGTAATTGACAAAGGATAGCTCGTTTTAGTGTCAAATAGTATTAGAGTTTTCGGGAGGATTTTCGATCAGCCTACCAAGCCTGCAGAGCAGCACGAGGGACTCTTCAACTCTACCATTTCGCTGCGAAGGCCGACCCCTCAGTCGTCGACTGTTTTCCTTAACTCATGAATGTAACGCGAATATTAACAGGAGGAAGGAGAGGAGGGAATCAAATCCAAACAAGGTTTCACCCCCCCCCCTCCATACAACAGCAGAGGGGTGAACACAATGGCAGGGGAACACAAAAGAGCTCCCGTAATAATGATGATTTAGTCGCACTCGGGAACTCCCGTTTAGAGGGCATTGATTGGTGTACTTTGTGGTTCCAGCAGACGATTTCTGGAGAGGGGGCTGGAAGAAAGTGGATTAGAGTATGGTTGAGTAAAGTGGGCTCCCTACAATCCTGTTAAAGAAGGTAAAGACCCTTGGATATCGTATGTCCCATGAATGTAAGAAGAAAAATCAAGCATCTTACCCTTGGGGGGGGGGGGAATGACGTGTGAAAGGTTGAAAAGTTTCCAGCAAGAGATATTCCATTGTCTGCAGTTATCAGCCAATCAAATTGGTTATTTGCTCCGAGCGAGTAAACGCTATCACTCTGGGACAAAGGGGATGTCTAGATGAAAAAGGAAGGTGGCCTTGTTAGAAATACATGGATTTTTTTTTAATCCAAATGATTATTGTTGGCAGATGATGTTTGTTCACCGATGAGCTTTGAGGATTGGACCGATGGAGTAAGGAATTGTAAGCAACCTTGTGACTTTTTTGTTTTTATGATGTAGGTCTGAACAAGTTTTACTCACCTGTTTAAAACATACTCATGGATTTTTTGAATTATGTTGAAGAATATAATCAGAACCAAACGCACACTTCGGTTCAGTGGCGGATCAAGCGGGTGTCGGACCTGGGGGCCGCTACGGGCCCTCAGCGCTGGTAGGAGCCCCCCAAGCTTGGTGGGTGCAAAGGCCAGAGACAAATCAACCACGCCACCTTGGAACAAGAAATGAAAAGAAAACAAAGATACAATGAAACCCCCGCTAGAAATTTATCGAGATGCAAGAGAAATCCTAATGTAGAAAAACTTTTGAAAATAATTTTAACAATACCGAAAATCGAATGCATCAGGTGAATGATCTTTTTTAGTTTTAAAACGTCTAAAAAATTATTTAAGAACTACTATGGGAGGGAAGACAAATTGAACAACATGGACATATCATATACAGGATAAAATGTTTTGGACAAAATAGATATGGTAAAAATAATGGATGAAATTGCCAAACATATCAAACTGTATAGCAAAACTGTAAGCTCTTAAGTAAGCTTTTAAATTTTT
>BMAO01028822.1:0-41080 GCA_019973975.1 Trichonephila clavata
GACGTGCGTATTTGATGATATTTGGGGAGGAGAAAGAATAAATAAGAGTAAATCCTCTGAAATAAGTAATTTCTTTGCAAACACTGTCAAGGTCCTTTATTGCATTCCAAAAGCCTTCGGAATAATTTTATGGATAGTAGTTCACAGAAAAGATCATTCTTCAGAAAGACATATATACGTCCTCAAAATTAATGCTTTGGCTGAGTGAGACGTTTATATACGTCGGTAGCACATAAGAGGTTAAAGTCGATAGTAGCTTTAGTGTCAGGTATAGTATTATTGAAGTCAATATCTTGTTATTGTATGGAGGGGGCGCGATGAAAGTGATGATTGAATATTGGGTCGCGAATATTGAAAGTTTGAGAAGCACTGCAGTAATAGCATATTATGGGCTTCCTTTTCTCAAATTCACTTTCCGACACCCTAGGACCTTCCCTCCTAATCTGAGAACTCCCATGGTTTACTTCATGCTTAAAAAGCTCCCTATTCGAGACCCGACATTTCTACCCTTACCACTAAAATTAGCAAATTTATCTTTACTTTAGAGCGTCAGTATATCGTATTTCTATGCTCCCACGTTTTCGTTGAAACTGGCTCCCTATGCACTCTTAACCACCTCAAAATGGTCCAATTTCTCCGCCAAATTTTTAGCCTCCATGAAACTATCCACGAATCTAGAAAAGGATCCACTAATCACTTGGGCTCTTATTTGTTCGGTCCTAGCAGCTCTTCAACGAGACGAAATCGTCCACTTTCATCTCGGCTAGCCAATTATCTAGGTAGGATCTTAGCTCAAATACTAAATCAGTCCACATCGCACCTGGTCTGTGCTGATGCGACTCACCTCTAAGGGCCACAGGCGTGAGTTGGAACCGGACTAGAGCAGATTTTTTTATGTGAGGATAGTTGTCGCCTCTCTCCGGTGGCTCTTTTACCACTATCTCCGAGATTTCCATTGGAAGTAACGGAATGAGTTGCGAGAGAAACCCATCTATCCTCAACCACATTTCTTTTTTCGCCTGTCTTTCAAAAATTTCAAAAAATAAATTAGTTCCTAAATTCGATGTTAAAAATGTGGACATTAAGTCTCCAAGTTAACTCGCTTGTTAACTCCCTGCCCCTCAAGATCGGCTGACGATACACTTATCCTTTCCGTTTTACTAGTTAATTCCATTCTTTCCAACTCAAATTCCCTAGCTAATCTACGCTCCTCGCATTCCTTATTTTACGTTCCCTTTCGCGTTTTTCTTCCAAAATACCCTCCAACAAACATTTAACTGATTCCTCGCCATATTGATCACTTCGACAAATTCTGTTCGTAATTTCTACCTTGGTTAGAGTACTATCTACCTCGACTCCCACTTCTTTCGTAACCTCTAACAATACTTCCTTTTTATGTCTTAACAGAAATGCCATGATGCACTAATACACACAAAACCAAATTTAAGCTAAATCGTCACAAACATTATACAAAGATGCAAGGTAAACCAACAATACATAGATCTAGACTTATCTATATTTCAGAAATATGCTCAAGTCTAAAACCAAAACAATAAACTTCACAATAACTAACCCAACTCAACAAATATAACTACCATATACTAACTATCACAAAGATGCGCAAATCTAAGTCCGAAACAATATTCAGTTGCTGCTCGAAAATAATCTCAAAGATAGACTCACACCTCAAAACTTGTAGACGAAACACCAGAACACTCAAGCACTTGTTCTTGGCACTTGTAGCAGGCACTCCGAGAATCAGACGGCTTAAATTTGTCTCATTACCTTCGCACATACGGCTATTTTTGTTTCTCTTTACTAAAATATTAAGGGTTCGCGCATCTTTTTACTCAAATGCCGTATCCATCAACTGCCACGAATTAATATAAGCTGTGACGTAGCGTACAGGTAGCGTAAAAATATAAATCTTGACAGCCTAAAAGTTTAACGTTTCTTTATTCAAATCATTTTTCCAAAGAAAAAGAATCAATTTTCTATCAAATCGCTACAGCGCGCGCATCCCTCTCACGCGCTCGTCTCGATTCAAGTTTTTAAAGTTTGCTTTCAACACACTTGAGTTTTGGACGATTCCAGCAAAGACGTTACACATGATACAGTTTTGCTCTCTCACTGCTATTTCCCTAGCTTCTTACACTGGAGGATAGATATTTTCTCTAAAGGATTTTGAAAGGTAGTGTGCCATACATTAAATATGCTGATGAGAATTTAGTTACCGAGAGTGAAGGTGTTAAATTATATTCTTGAGTTACTTATTTTAACAATTTGGACCTTAGTAAAAGATTCATTAAATTTACATCTTAAACGTGTGACTATCGTCTGACCAAAATCTCAACCTTACCATTAACTACAGATCATAGATCAGAAACTAAACATAACATTAGACAGCTTTTAATATATTTTTAAAATTAAAAGATGTGAAAGTTATATTTCGGTCACTTACAATTTATAGGTATTTGAATCTGAAAAATTTGCTTTAGAAAAATAGTGTACGTTTCTGTAGTAATCGATTTTGATGTAATTGTGTAGATATATCTGGTATGATGATCAATGAGTAACGTTAAATATTTTTTAGTTGAATTGTAATAGTTCAAACCCCTTACACTATCTACTGCAATTAAGTGGAATGGCTCATCAACAGGAGGCATGGCCTGCAAGAGACCATATCTTTTTTGTCGAGATTTTTTTTTAACCTGACATGTGTGGCAATGTTTGATAAAATTAGTAATGTGTGTGTGTGTGTGTGTGCCCTCAGTTATATTTTGACAATAGTAAACTGGAGTGATTAAATTAATTGTTTTTTTAATTCCTGGATGACCAAAATTTTCATGAGCACTTTTAAGTAATTTGAATCTTAAAAAAAAAGGGGACCGCTATTTTTTAGTAAAACTTTTCTTACGGATACATAATTTAACAGAAAACTTTATTGAAGTTAACAGTGTATTATCTCTTTTCTGAACCTCTTATTTCCTCCAAATGCAATAGATGAGACACGTGATTTGTTTCAACATAATCTACTTCGAAGTTTGTGGTACCTTTTGTATATTTAATATATTTATACATACTTAAAAAGAAGATTGTTTCACTGGTCCTTACAATTAAGTTTCTTACGTTTTTGAGCCAGACTAGGGCTGCATGGTCTGTATGTATGGTAAATTTTTGTCCAAAAAGTAATAGTGAAATTTATTTGAAGAGTCTACTATGGCGAGATACTCCAGCTCCGTAATCCTATATTTTTTTTCATAATACTTTATTGAACATGAGTGGAATGCGACCGGGTGTAAACCACAACTGCTACCTGGTTGTTTCAAAACCGCTCCTACACCAGTTAAACTTGCACCAACAAAATGGCGACATTCACTTTTCGGCCTAAAAAAATTTCAAAATGGCCTTACAAATCAAAGCTTGTTTTAAAAGTTTGAAGTCGACAAATGAATGCCAAGAATCTTTTAAAGATACCTCTTTTTAGTAAGTGGTTCAAAAAGGATGCCTGATCATAGCATATGTATCCATAAACCTATGATGATACCTTCGTAAAGATTTTATTTCAGTCAGTGTGATTTTAAATTTTTATTACCTCAATATTGCTGTTATCTGCCATTAGAAATTTCGTATTCTAACAACTCAATTTTAGTTTGCAAAAAATAACACTTAAGATGTTTTTAAATTAATGTTTCCTAAACTGCAAGTGGTAAAAATTTCTTTGATATGTTCTAAGTGATCCGTGTAATTTTCAGAAAATATTATGATGTCATCAAAACAATTTGCAGCAAATTTAATTTTATGTTTAGTGAGGATTCGGTGTGTCATTCTTTGAAAATATTGGGCACATTGCGCCAATTAAATGGTAATTTTAGCCATTCCACTATTGGTAACAAAGAGAGTTTCTCCGTATCATCTGGATGTATTGGTATGTACCAATAACCTGAAGCCATGTCTTATTTTGAAAAATAATATTACTTTGAGCTAATTTATCTATAAGTTTTTAAATTAAAGGAAAGGGGTTCAGCATCTGATTTAGTTTCCTAAAATCAATACACAGTCTGCTCTTTCTTTGTTCATCCTTTTTATAAGCAATTGTTACTGGTGCAGAATACGGAGATGAACTTTCTTTAATTATCCCAGCCTTTAATCATTCATTAATTTGACATTCGAATTCTTCCTGTTTTTTTTTGTGATGTTTTATATGCGCGTAATGATATTTGTAATTCTGACGTCAGTCTCACTCTCTGAGGTTCTATCCTTATCGTTAAACATAATATTTATCTTTTGCAAACACATCATCGTAACCTTCCAAAATTTCTTTAATTTAAAATTTTCTCCAATATGTGTTGATTCCGATATATCTTCGACTTCAACCTGACAATGTGTGCACCCATTATCAGCATCCGTCTCGGATATATTCGAAAATTTCAGGATATTGTTTTTATTTTTTCTATTTGCTCGTTCTATTTTTAATACATTTATTTATTAATCCTTTCTTTCCTTCATACTTTAAAAAAATTTCCTTTTTTACCTTCTGCTCTATACTACATTCTTTAGTTCTATCATCTTTCATTTCAATTTCAAAAATACCTTCCTTAACCTTATTTCAGGATTGATATGCAAAGACAAGTCACTGCATTCAGAACTGGAGAAGTTGATCAAGTTTCTCTCTTTCTGTACAACAACTTGTTTCACACAATGAATTACCAACTGAAATTCAATGCAACTCTCTAACCCTAAGTCGGTGTTTAGTTTGAAAAACCGTACCGATCTAACCAAGATACCAACTTTAAGGTCAAGAGTGCATGTTTGGTTACGTTTTAGTATTCCTTTGGTTTTTTTAACATTTACTACGTTATGTTCCTCAACTGAAACATTTAATTCCTGTACCATTCCAACAGGAATAATATTTATAGTAGAGCCCGTATCTATGTTTAGTATTATTTTTTTCAATGAACTCGAGTTATCGTTTCTACCTTTTCCTTTATTCTGTGCGAACGTTTGATTTCTTATGTAACCGGATACCAGCAATTGTCATTGTTTTGTTTGTGGTTGAGCTCTATACAGTTTATTACTACACGAATATCCCAAATGGAAAGCATTCATAATTCCTAACTGCACCAAAAACTTATACAGTAGAAAATTTACCCCAAATCCCTATTTGTTTTGGGATCTTTTAACACCTTCGTGTAATTAAAATTCTTAGGTGTTGGGTTTTTAATTTTAGCCTTACATTCGTAGGCCTTGTGGCCCAGTTGTTGGCAGTTATTACAATGAATTTGAGGCCGTTTTCCTACCTAGAAACTTGCATTAGACACATGAATAAATAATTCTGACTGCTTCATTTATCTTTTATATGTCTGATACACTCTCAACTTAATCTTAAATTATAGTATAGAAGTACATCCAAATAACATTGTTTTTTTTTGTGTTGAATCGTTTATACCTTTAATAATATAAGTTAGTAAAATTGACGAACAAGCTTTAATGTGCTCTGTGAAATTTCTTTCATTGAGTAAAAGCATTTTAAAAGAGGTTCATTACTTTTCATTTTACGTTTTTGTAACATTTCAAGAACCTCAGCCGAATTAAAAGTTATTTTAAACTCTTCCATTAACATTTCTTTTAATTGTTTCTACGATTTAATATTCGATTTACTTCTAATAACGCGTTTCCCCTAAGACATCGTTTTGCATAAGTACATTTATGAGCTTCAGACAACGAGAGTAACTTTGCTTGGCTTTCAAAATTTGCAATCCAATTTAAAACATTTTTATGTCTTTCACCCTTTTAAGGAGTTAGTGAGTTTTAACGATATCGAGAGTATACTATTAGTTTTTGATCATATTTGTTATTTAGACTATTGACATTGCTATCCATTTTTAAAAAATTACCATTACATTTTTTTTTGTCGTATTGCACTGATTGATAGAATTTCCTCAATTGATTTGTTTCTTTTTCTGATGTGTCATTAGTCAAGGAATTTTTAAGTGTCTCAAAATCGTAAAAGCAAGTTCTAATATTTTTTGCTACTTCCGATTGCGTCCCTTCACCAGCGATGCTGAAAATATCACAAATTGTAATTAACTCATTTAATGTAAACTTATCAACTGTTTCTTTTATCATATCCAAAATTTCATTATCCCCAATTTTGAAATTAAATTCTTCGAAATTTAAAACTCTATTACGAATTAATCGCGTATTTTTATTCTTAAAAATTAATTGATCAAGCAATCTAACCATTAAGGCTTTAATTTCTTTCATTGCAACACGAATTACTTCAATATCACTCAAATACATTTTTAATTCTATAAATTAAAATATTATAAACGTAATTTCAATATAGATATCAAATTTTACTTAAGATTCAAATTTAAATCACAGTGCTTGGTAACTCGACACTTTTGAATTTTTCTTTGAAATCATTCAAAAACATCCAATTTAATAAATAGGTTAAATTTTAAAATGGTCATCATAAATATTTCCACAAGTATCGTTTAAAAATAAGACGCAATTTATTTAAATCCACGAAAAGAAAAAATTATTTTTTTTGGATACACTAATGATAAAAAGTTCTCATTAAAAAAACAATATCGACTGAAGGGGAGAAGGAAAAACACTGACACGATTTCTTGTATTTCATCATTTCTTTCCGATATTGAAGATTTACTTAGTAATCCACGATTGCTAAAACCGACGAGAAGTTTGAATACGATGACAGGCTGCATTAGTGCCTCGTTGGTGATTCGCAATTAACCCGTTGAAGCTTTGCTTTCTTTTAGTGTAACACGTGTGACGGGTGCTTACGCGTTTCACTAACCTTCTCTCAATTTTTTTAGGATTGTATTTATTTTAACCAATCCCCGCTGAGAGCTAAAAGTGTGACTTATGCAAACAAGATAGTTTCGGGTTTAGCGAGTTTGAAAAAGATATAAAAGGGAGAAATGGAATGAAGAGAGGAGGATGACTACGTGGTTTGATAGAGGAGTTAACTAAGAGGTTGATTAAGAAAGTGGTTCTGAGAGATTAGTTTAACTAGTGAAGTTTGTTCGCCGTAAGAAGATTATTGAAAAGGTTCATTAATTCGGTTCGGACGGAACTGAAGATATCAAGGATTGAAGTCGCTCTTTAGACCCTTCAAGTATTAAAGAATCCTGCCTTATAAAGATATCAGGTCTGTTATTTTCATAAATTAGTTTTAAATGCGTAGTTTGATTGTATGCGTTATTCTCCGTAGTTTCAGTTAGTGTTCCGTCGTTCATAATTGAATTCTTATCTCACTCCACTGTAGTTTGTTGTTCTTAAGGTTTGATTAATATTTATGTATTTATCTATTAAGAAAGATAATAAATGATATTGATTTATTAATTTAGTAGTTCTTAATTAATCCAACATACCCGAATTTAGATAATGTGCAAAGGGGAGTTTATAATCATAGGGGTAGTGAGAGACTACGACACACGAATTACTTCAATATCACTCAAATATATATTTAATACTATAAAATAAAACATTATCAACGTAATTTCAATAAAGATATCAAATTTTACCTAAACCACAAATTTAAATCAAATTGCTTACTGACTCGACACTTTTGAATTTTTCTTTGAAATCATCCAAAAAATCAAATTTAATAAACATGTTAAATTTAAATTTTAACCAAGTTGTCATAAACATTTAAATTAAATTATTTATTGATGACACTTTTGAATTTTATTTTTAAATCATATAAAAATATCAAATTTAATAAATAGGTTAAATTTAAATTTTATAATGGTCGTCATAACTATTTCCACAAGTACCGTATGAAATTTAAACGCAATTTAATTAAATCTATTAAATGAGTGTATCCAAAAAAAAAAAATTTGGATACATTAATGATAAAAAGTTTTTACTAAAAAACATGATCGAGTGAAGGGGAGAAGGAAAAACACTGACCCCATTTCTTGTATTACATTATTTCTTCCCTATATTGAAGATTTGCAGAGAGATCAGTGTCAATAATCCACGATTGCTAAAACCGACGAGAAGTTTGAATACGATGACTGCGTTGTAGTAGTGTCCAGCATTTTCTGCCTCGTTGGTGATTCGGCACTCCTGGTCTCAAACTTGACGTTTCAATTTTAATTTTTTCAGCAGCAGGGCATCTATAAAGTATTACTCTTCCTATATAACTCACAATTTTTCGTTATATATCCTTGTCTCAACAGTTCTTATAATTCATTTCCATATCTTTTGGGTCGTTGAGTTTTTCCGTTATTTTTTAATGTTCGTCTTTTGCCGGTAACACATTTTCAGCTTCCGAGTATTCGATGAAATCTTGTCGACTTAAAATATCTCAACGACCCAGTAAGAACTATGGCATTCAAGATCTTTACTCAAAGTATGGGTTTTCCTTCGTAGGGAGAACACTGGAAGAACGTGTTACAAAATTATCTAACAGGCAGAAGACTATGAGGGACAGCGATATTTAAAAAGGGAAAGTAAGGAGTGGTAGCGAACAGGCAAATCCCACCCCCCAAAACCCTTGATTTATGGGGTTTTCCAAGACCCTACTGGTTCTGTGCTTCTAGACAAAGGCATAATTAATTTTACAGGGAAGGTTTAGTGTATGGAGGGAAAAGGATGAAGAAATATTGCAATCATCTTGCATCATTAAGTTTTACATTAAAGGTTACGAATATACATATCTATTTTTATGTTACATATATATCTCTGAAAGTGCAGATGATCTAATTCCTTTAACTCTTATGTTTTTAATTGATAATCGAAATCTTAATATTAATGACGGACATGGTAGAGATCCAACATTTAAGAAAACGGATCAGATATAGAACAGAGTTGCTGAAAGATTTAGGACATAGTTTCCGAAAAGAATGTTTGAGTTTAATTATTCAAAAACATTCATGAACCCAAAATTAGTGACGTTCTATTAATAGGAGAGGACAGTAAAAAACGATTGAATTGGTCTTCGCCGATAGAGGTAGATGTGTTGCCAGGTCGCGACATAAAAATTCGTAACATTAATAATAAAAAAAAGTCTTAATAAGTCTTAAAGTCTGATTGTATGCGTTGTTCTCCGTGGATTCAGTTAGGATTCCGTCGTTCATAATCAGATTCTTCTCGCACTCCACTGTATTTTGTCGATCTTAAGCTTTGAATAATATTTGTGTAATCTTTCAAATAAGAAAGGTCAATAAATAAGATTGATTTATTAATTTAGATGTAATTAATTATGGAACCAACATATTCTGATTTAGATAATACGCGAAGGGGAGTTAATAATCATAGGGGTAGTGTAGACTACGACAAGGTCATTTCGAAAATAAATAACATAGCAATACATCAGAATCAGAAAAATTGAAAATTTGTTCATAAACTTTTGGTATAGACCGGTCGTGGTTATAAAATTTTACCAATTCTTTTTCCTATTTTAATAATAATAATTTCTTTTTCTTTTCTTTAGCATATTTTTCTTAAAATGTACTAAATAAATCTAAAAACAACAAAAAAATCCCCATATCTCCATTTTTAAAAAAAAAAAGTTGTCGCAAGTGGTCGGATACCTTAATCTGTAATCGCAAAACCAAAAACACGATGCTTGCAGTTTTTCACTTACAGTCACATATCTACTTCTATAGGCTTACAAATAGACCCAGAAAAAAATCTAGTTTTCTTGGGTTTTGGGGGATTTCATTTATAACTTCCTCAAAAAGAGAAACAGGGAGAGTGAATAATCAGTTCTGAGAGAATAAGAGGGCATTCTATGTTCGCATACAGATCGATTTTGATGAGGAAGAAAAAGAGGAAAGGAATTTTTTTGTTTTGTTTATTAGAACTCAAATTGGTATTACCTTTGACTGGAATTATTTTACGTACTGTAATTATAAAATTACAATCAATCGAAAAAAAATAGTGATGAGGAGACGAATAGACTTTCCTGGACACTTTCTTGTGTGTGCGCTACTGTTTATTACAAGATTTTAGAATAATTGGTAATGCAAATAATTCTAATGAACAAAAATTTAAGAAATAATTGGTGCTTTCAATTTAAAAAATTAAATAAAAAGCTCGGAAACAAATTTATTATAATTTCCGTAGGACATTACAATTAAAAAATATACTTGCATCCCTTAATTTGTGTTTTGAAAACATAGAAGTAGACTGTTATCTTACTATATTAATTAAAAACCATGCCCCTTTTTTAAATGACTTAAGAAAGTTTTGGGGAGAATGTTAATTTATTTGGATGTAGCATTAAATTTTATATCAAGATTTTTTAGAACATATTTATACATTGCATTAAAAATCCTCGAATGTAATTCCTAATACACGTTCCTAGAAAATTGTAGTTTTTCCCCGAATTTTTCCTCCGACAAATTGTGAAACTGGGAGTGATAAATATAGTCAAGCACTTTTAACGGATTATTTTTACATCGGAAATTTTTTAAGAGATTTTACGAATGGCACTTACGAACGAGCATTTGAACGGATTACCAACAAGGGATTATTCGGACATGAACGAAATGGCAAGCAAAGCAGCAACGTAACCATAAAAGTTTAAAATTTAGCCACAGCAATGCAAAAGCATTTTAGATCTGAATATGTTTCGTAAAATATATTCAGTGGTACTCAGTTACATTTAACTTAAATGTTTACTGGCCTGTCATCAGTTTTATACTAATTACAAAATAACCCAGTTTCTAACTGGTCATGGCAACTTTAAAAGCTGTGATTATTTAAATTAAGATTTTTATAAAAAGATTAAACTTTCAAGCTAAGAGAGATAGGTTAGACTGCTAACGGATAGCAGTGATTGATTAGCGTGAAACTAGGCAAGAGAACTTCGCAACTTATTTGATTAATATTAAGATTGACAATTTGGTCAAATAAGCGTTAATTTGGATTAGAATGATTGAAATTAGAAGGTGAATTGCCTGGATGGAAGTGTTCCGATTTATAGTTAACTCTCCTAGTATCTCGTCTATTTCGCTATTGCTTCACATATTTGGTAATTGGTTCTTTTCTTAACTTAGGTTATTGAACTTGTGTGGTTGTTGATAATTGTGAATAAAAAGAGTTTGTTTTGAATATGGCTAAACTTCCTTCCCACCCTCTCAAACTAATGGATGGCGCGGCTATCCATTACAACTTCTAAACTACAATGTGGTGGAGCCCTATTTACACTGTACATTTATTGCCGATTTAAATTCGATAAACCATTCTATAACTTGTTCTTGCGGGGAAGCCATTTTGAAACAAAAATGTTGCAAAACGGGGACGTTGTGCCAATTAATTTGCATTTCATAAAACAGAAACTTTAATATTTTTTCCCGTAACATAAAAAACCATAAGTGAAAATCTGTTTGTTTATTTTTGATTTATTTTTAAAAATGTAGTCAGATTTTTCGGACACCCTATATATAAGCAAACAAACATAAGTGCATATACATAAAGTACATTTTTTTTTTGTAAAGATATCTACTTTAACCGCTTCCCTTACAAATTCATTTTTAAAAAAATTGCAAAAACTCATCACATTTTTTTATTTTATTATTAAATACAAGGAAATGAAACAAAACAAAATATGCAGGTTTTAAGTTGAATTATTAATTTTTTACAGGTGTAAAAGCATTTAGTTTTAATGCAAGTTTACTACCCCGAGATATTTCGGCCAAATGGAAAAAAGCTAAATATTAGTATTTGTATGATAGTTCATTTAACAAGAGCCGTGGGTAGCCTAGTGGTTAGAGCATCGAACGCCAGACAGGGAGGCCTATGTTCGATGCCCGATGCCACTAAACACTCGCCGAGTACAAACGGAAAAAGTGCTCGTTAAATCCGTGGATCCGAATGGTGTCGCCATCTATCATGAACCAAATCATACTGTCACCTTTATGGGCTCAAAGCTTAGGCTAATGACAGACGTATCTCTAGCCCGTTGCCATGATGAATTTCGTGGGCCTCGATCTGACTACGTCAAACGGGTGGCATAAGCAACAACAGGGACAACACAAAGTGATACCTGGTATTCTGTACACTGGTATCTGGTCTCTTTTCTTACTGGCTTACCTCTGGAATCTTTTTTACGGCAGTACAGAGAACACTGCTTTAATAAGAATACAATCGTTTTCAATAAGGAAGGCTACGTACAAAAGAATCACTTCCACTGTTTTCAATGTTCACCTCTTCATAATCACTATCTGAAAAATCCTCGCTTTCTCTATCTTGCATCATCACCATTATTTTACTTTTTTTCAATGCAACTATCCTTTTTCTACATTAATAATCCATAAGCCGATGTATACTATATAATAAAGAAAACACGTGACCAGTCCCGCTAAGAAAACCGCGAAATCAAACCAACCTTTGCAAAAAGCTTATCAAATCTGAATATTTCCTTTCATTTCCTCCGGGCTGAGTAAAACCGTGATAAAACAAATCGTACTGACCAATTCTGCTTCGCCCGAGTTTTCTCGGATAGTAATTAACTGCAATCTATACAAACCCGAAATAAATCGGAATAATCAGACAAGCGGTTAATATTAAAATACTCTCTGGAAGTTAAAAATTTATGAGAAATAAGATCTAATCGAGTTGTTTACGAAATTGTCAACGACTGCGAAATCCCTCCATTCGACTGAGAGCAAACATGTTGCAAGTGATCCTTAGCGCAAAAGAGTCAGACGAGCTTCTTGTACTAAATATGAATATTTTGATATTAATGATGTTGGTTCTCTCTGTATACATCTCAAGAAGTATAAACTGATTAAAAGAGTCAAAGAAATAATTCATCATGTTTTCAACGTAAAAGTATCGTAAATTCAATTGATTTGGAAAATTAGTTTGACTGGAGTGTGTGCTTATATATTATTGCTAGTTATTCTAAACAAAGTCTACTTTTAAATACATAATAGAAAATATGTAAGGTATATACAAATGTGGATACGAATTCTATTTTAAATAGAATTTGCGGACTGCATGTTTTAAATCGAGATAAGAAATTAATCAAAAGAATTTAAGAACTGGAAGGAATTGTTTAGAAGAGATCATTAAGAATAGAATTTCCACAGAACAAGAATTTTAACATTAAGAATTTCACAAGAACTAATTCTAACTTTATTCCATGATTTAATTCATGCATAATGAATAAGAACATACAGCGAATAATCAAAAAAAAAAAAAACCAACCTGTTGCCAGTTATTTTACATGAATAAAATCATGGGACAAATAAAAATAATTAAATACGTTGGAACACAGCTTCAGATCATGAGCCAACAACATATATATGTTATTTGTGTAGAAACATTTAAATAATATTTATGTGTTTGCTTAAATGCATATAAATGTATTAAACTAAAAATAATAGATTCTTGTGTTTTCTTTCTATCTTTATAGTTTTATCACTCTACGCATCTTGTGTATTGAGATTATTTCTGTATGTTACTTTCAAATAATTCTAATTAGTCAAAGCATTATTTTATGTTTCAATGCTCCTAGATAAAATTGAAACGAATTAAAAATAACAGATCAATTGAATTGTCATTTGTTGAGATTATTATGGATTGCCTTCATTAGTTCTGATTAATTGGAATCTTTTTTTACACTGAAATAAATATGTTCCTAATTAAGTATTGAAAGGGATTTAAAATAAATTTGTATTTTATTCAGGAGATAAATTTTGACGTATAATCGTTTCCTAAATCAAACTTTAAATTCATTTTTAAAAGTTACACTTCACAAAACTTGAAGAAACGAATTTTCGTATTAAAGCAGCGTTTCTCAAACTGTGGGGCGCGTCCCTCTAGGGGTGGGGGGCTTGATAACTCTACGACGGGGTGGGAGCATATTGAAAAATCGAAAACAAAAGATTATTTAGAAAAAAAATTAATTTACTGATATAATACACTGGTATATTAACACTGATATACATAATATAAACTTCAAAAATTTCATATCATATTAGGCGTACAACTTTGCTTCCGCCGTTTTTTTTCCGAAATTCGAGGCTTTATTGTAAAAAACTGGTTATACATTTATGATTCAAAATATTGTCCATCGCTGGCCACTACTTTCTCCCATCTTTCGGGCAGCGTACGAATCCCGCGTTGAAAAAACTGGTCATCTTTTGAAGCGATCCACGAATCGATCCAATTTTTTGCTTCTTCATAAGACCGGAAGTGCTGCTCAGCCAGGCCGCGTGCCATTAATCGAAACAAGTGATAATCCGAGGGAGCAACTTCTGGAGAACACGGCGGGTGGGGTAGGACTTCCCATTTCAACGTTTCCAAGTATGTCTTGCCCACTTTCGCAACACGGGGTCGAGCATTGTCATGCTGTAAAATCACTTTATCATGTCTCTCTTTGTATTGCGGCCGTTTGTCTTTCAATGCTCGTTAATTGCGTTCGATAACGATTGCCTGCGATTGTTTCAGTCGGTTTTAACAACTCATAATACACTACGCCGAGCTGGTCCACCGAATACCGAGCTTGACCTTGGAACCGTGAATATTTGGTTTGGCCGTCGACGTGGAAGCATGGCCGGGATATCCCATGATTTTCTGAGCTTGGGATTATCGTAATGAACCCATTTTTCATCCCCAGTCAAAATGCGATGCAGAAATCCTTCCGTCTTTGCCTTGCAAGCAGCTGTTCACAAGCAAACAAACGCCGTTCAACATCTCTCGGCTTCAACTCGTACTGCACCCAATTTCTTGTTTCTGAATCATTCCCATGACTTTCAGGCCTTGTGAAATGGCTTGTTGCGTCACTCTTAATGATCCTGCCAATTCTTGTTGCGTTTGACACGAGTCTTGATCAAGTAATGCCTCCAATTTTGCATCTTCGAAAACCTTCTCTCTTCCACCGCCATGCTGGTTTTCGACGTCAAAATCACCGTTCTTGAAGCGTTGAAACCACTCTGGGCACATTCTTTCACTAATAGTGGCCTCACCATAGGTATCTGAGAGCATTCTATGAGCCTCAACCGCAGATTTCTTCATATCAAAGCAGAAAATTAAAACCTCCCGCAAATGACGAGAATTTGGCTCGTAAGCTGACATGTTTAATCGAGAATAACTTTATGATGCGAAACAAATCGACTAATATTTCGATGGCGTTATGTTTACAAATACCTAAGCTTATTGTAGGCTATCTACGATCTATTTATTTCGACTACACTTACCACTACAGCCATCTATTACAAAACGGCGGAAGCAAAGTTGTACACCTAATACAATGAGGTAAAATAAGTACAGTGACAAGTTAGAGAGACTACATACGTTCTAAATTATCACAATTTGTCCTGATTTAAAGCATGTCTCGTAATATGTCCGTAATCTCACTGTAATCTATCTGTTAATTTACTAATTAGTACAATAAGAAACTTTTTCTTAAACATTCGAATTTTTCCGTATTTTTCTGTACATATGTATTGATGGCTTAAGTATTTTTGGTAAAAACACAGGGTTTATATGCTCAAGATTTTTTTTATCCTATTTACTGTAATTTATTAAAACTAACAGCATCGAAATTACAGCAGATTATATAAATAAAAATTTACATGTTAAGAATCGTAAATTAAATTCTGATAAGGAATGATGACGATCTATGCTGAAGTTGAAAAGAGAGTAAACATTATTTCTGAAAAAATAATTATTACTCTACAGGTAAGCCTCCACTAAGTTTCGATCCCCGGGTCAATACTTGGTTAAATTTTTATTTGAATTCTAGGTTGTTCGACTTCTGGGAAATCATTGTACACACAAAAGAAAACAGATATTTAAAAGCGAAAAAAATTTATAATTACTATAATATAATTTAATTAATATAATCCAGCCTTAATGTGACCCAATAGCTAATTCCCGAACCGTTCGGTTTAGATATGCACTTCTAATTTGAAAAATGTTTTAAAACAGGTAAAGAATGTTTTTACGTGCTTTTCGATCCAAAAAACCTATTTAGAAAAATTTAAAGAAATTAAATTTTTATACGGTCCTCAGGTCCTATTATTTATATTTAGGGAAAGATGCAGTACACAAAAACAAAGTAAACACAAAAAGTTTCATTTTATTACAATAAAAACTGACCGAGTTATCCCGACATAAAATTAAAGCATTTAAAAATTGCTCAGAAAAGGGGGTCGTATATACATTGAGTTTAGAAAACAGTAATTCACTATCTACAGAAAGAGCAAAAGAAAAACATAGTAATATTGACACATCGTAGTAAACATCATAGATTGACAATTTGTATTGCTGTATGGCAAACAATAAAAGTTAAATTAAAGAAGTACAACTTGTACCGAAAAGATTAAAACAGCTTGTTTTAACAAATAGCAGAAAATTAATACGGGATTTGCCGTTCAAATTATAGCATAATATGGAATGATGCGCCAATCATGATTCAGGGGCTTTATTATATCAGAATGACCAAATTAACTTAAATAATGATGATGACACGAGGTGTGGCACGAGACAAGGGAATACGTCTATGACAACTCCCAGTTTCATACAAGCGTTGAACAGCACGGGCAATTGTACAATAAGATGGATGTCTTCGAGTTGGAAATTTAATGGCATAAAGTCTTGCCGCCTCTCTTATTTCGATTAGACTGCTCATAAAACAGTACCATTTCACAGTATTCTTCACTTGTATACATCTCGTTCTCCCGTACTAGAATTCGTAATATTAGAATACGACTGTATGCAATTGTTAGCAACTACACAACAGATTTTTAACGTTCGTCATGATCAGCAAAAACGCAGCAAATCAGTCTGAAACCGCAGCATATGTCTATTTTTTTGGAACTGCTTTTGAAATGTTTTCTTCGTCCAAAATCTTTTATTTTTTCTATGCTTTACACGTGCACAGAAAAAAATTTATTTCTTAATTACTCAATTATTGTATTATTAACGTATGCTTTTAAATTTAAAAACGATTTACTTAAAAGTGACGTGCAAGAGTGAAAGTTTCCTGGCAGCGTTCCAACTAATTTCACTTTGGAGACGGCCCCTTACTGGCTTCTTGAAAATAGCCTATAAAATGGATAAAATATGTGTTTTTAAAGTTCCATAACTCGGCCAGTTTTTATCGTAATAAAATGAAACTTTTTGTGTTTACTTTGTTTTTGTGTGTACTGCTTCTTTTTCTAAATATAAGTGATAGGACCTGGGAACCGTATAAAAAATTTTTGTAATTTTTTTACTAAATGGGTTTTTTGGTTCGAAAAGCATGTAAAAACATTCTTTAACTGTTTTAAAACATTTTTCAAATTGGAAGTGCATATCTAAACCGAACAGTTCGGGAATTAGCTATTGGGTCACATTAAGACTGGAAACCCTGTATATTAACTTAACTCAGAGGCTCAACAGCTCACAAGGGTCAATGCCTACTTTGCCCATATCATTGTACGAGTCCTTGGACCCAGAAGTGCATTAGCAGATGTTCTGATCAGGTGGTCAGTCTGACGCGAAACCCCCAGTGTTTAGCTCCCAAACAAGTTTGGTACTCATTTATCGACCCATTGGAGGGATAAGAGGCTGAGTCGACCCAGCCTAGCCCGAGATTGGAACCTCGGACCTATGGTGTGAAAGCGCGATGCACTACCACTCAATCACTGGGCTTCACTATAGATACTACAATATATAAATGTTAAAAAAAACCGTGAAATAACATAAAAAATTATATTTGCAGAAGAGAACTAAATGGCCTGTTCTCATAATTTAAGTTTTTAAAAATCTTTTTCCGAGATCGGCATTTTTTTCTCTTTTTTTAAATTCAAAAATTTAACACAGCAACTATAAAAAAATATGATTTCCCTGACTGGTGAAACTATTTTAATTGTAATGGAATGACTTCTTTAAGTAACTTTGATCGACTAAAATGTTAAAACTCTATTACTAACACCAAACAAAATGTAATTAAAAACTGTTGAATGCAATTAAAAGTTTAATTATTGTTCAGATTCACGAATTGAGAAAAAAATTATTTTTTGATGTAAGAATGAAGAAGGAAGAAAATTAATAGGGCCTTAACCATCCTTCCAGGGGGTTCTCCCTCAAACTAGGGAGGAATCAAGCCAAAAATAATATTGTCAACTACATGGTATTCAAAGCTGCTACTAACGACAGAGTAAAAATAACCCTTTTCCATAATGAATCTCGTGGGCCTCGAACTAGCAATGTCAATCAGTTGACATCAGCAACAACATTTATCCTGAATTTATATCTGAGACACTACTTGCTTCTAAGAACAAAAAAGAACTATGATTTCGGTCATTTATTTTTCCTTTTTGAAATATTTGATGCACTCATCAAACAAGCAACATAAAAAAAATTAAGTCAATTCCTACTTAGATCAACAAAAAAAATTACTTTAGTTACTTTTTAATAAATAGTTACAATTAATATAAATATGTATATACATATCACAGGATCACAACATTAAGTGGGAATTAATTTTTATCAATTATCATTAAAGTATCGCATTGTCTTCCGAAACAATCGTGCATATAAAATTTCAGTTCAACTCTTCAGCTTTAAAAGTGAGAAAAAAAAAATCTTTTAAAGTTTTGACTCAAGTCGCTAAAAATGAAGTCAACGTGTCTGTATCTGTAATTCTTTTAATAATTCATTTCAATAGATAATTTTAATTAATTCTAATTAAATGATTGTATTGTTACCCAAAACAATAGTATACGGAAAATTTCAACTCAAATGAGCGCTTTAAAATGGGAGAAAAAAACCTTTTTATGTTTTGACACAAGTCACTAAAATGGTCGCTAAGTCACCAAAAATGATGCCAACGTAGCTGTATTGATAATTCTTTGAATAATTAGTTTTAATCAATTAATTTTTAATTAATGTAATTAAATTACTGTATTTTCATCGAAAATAAGCGTGTATATAAAATTTCATCTCAAATGAGTGCTTTAAAATGCCTTTTATTAACGATTGAAAATTTGAACAACATAAATATAGAGACTGAACTAGTAGTAGGAATTGAAAAAAAAATGATACTCAATAACTTTTGGCAATTCTCATCACGGCAGAACAAAATAGATGTCTCTTTATTAGCTTAAACGGAAATAAATTATAATGTTAAGAATTAAGTGATATTAACTAAATTAAAACAATTAAATAACTTATAAAAAATAATATTTCTTATATCAGATGCCTTTTTTTCCCACGTAATTTGTTTCACTTATAAAAATAATATGAGCATTAAATTGTTCAAAATTTAGCTTAAAGTTTTTGAATTATGATAATTTAAGAAAAAAATGTGTGATTCTTTAATGTTTAATATTTAAAACATTTGGGAGCGTAGATTTTTTTAATAGCATATTTGAAATATATCAGGTTACGCTAATATACCTTGAGTATTCATTCACAATTTTAAATTATGCATCCAATTATCAAGATTATGCACTGTTTTCGAAAAAATATTATAATATATATAAAAGAGCAATTTATTTAATTTTTGAATTAGCATCAAATTATATCAAAAGTAATTATTTGTATTTGAATACGATGGAAAAGTAATCGGTCTGTACTGTTTGAAGAAATCTTTATGTTTACTACACAGTTACACAAAATATATCTGGCGGCTCTCGCGCGCCCTCTTACGGAGAAAAATAAGAAGGCTTAAAAAAGGTTACAACATGCCGCCCATCTTGAAATATTATTTCAATATACATGAACAATGTAAAGTTATTTTACATGAATACGTGAATGAAAATTTAATGTTTAAGTAAACATTCACAACAATGAAGTATATATGCATATTAAAATGAGCTACAAATAATAAAATTATAGATTTAAATTTTGGTAACAGACTTAATTTTGTTATATTTCTTATAAATATGCCATCTGATGTTTTGACAGTAACAACCCTGACTATATTATCTAAACCAGGATGTAATTGAACAATTCTACCCATTTTCCATTTAGTAGGGGGTAAATTGTCCTCTTTTATAAGGCACAAGTCATTCAATTGAAAAATTTTTGTTGGTAGAAGCCATTTTGGCCTTTGTTGAAATCGAGATAAATACTCTTTGTACCAACGTTTCCAAAACTGTTGAACTAGTTTTTGAATTTGTTGCCATCTAGTAAGATAAGAATGACTTGAGTCAATGTAATTAGGTTCAGGAATACTTGTCAAAGGCCTTCCAATAATGAAATGACCAGGCGTTAAGGCTGATAGGTCGTTAGGGTAATTAGATATGGGCGTTAATGGTCTGGAATTAAGACAAGCCTCTATTTGAGTTAGAAACGTTTCACACACAACGCGTTTTAAGTGATATTTAGTTGACTTTATTCCAGCTTCCCAGAGACCACCCATGTGTGGTGCACCTGGAACATTTAGATGCCATTTAATACCATTATCAGTTAAAAATTTACTAACATTTTGATTATAATATTCTGATTTTGCAAGCTTCTCAAATTCCATGAGTTTGCGTTTTGCTCCAACAAAGTTGGAACCGCAATCACTGTATATGTCACTGCTTTTTCCTCTGCGAGAAATAAACCTCTTCAGAGCTGCAATAAATGCATCTGCTGAAAGATCAGTCACGAGTTCTAGATGAATAGCTCTAGTAGTGAAACAAACAGAGCTATGTATGCTTTAAAGGATTTGGAACCTCTACCTTTAATGGTTTTAATTTGAAAAGGACCAGCACAATCTACTCCACAGCGCATAAAAGAAGGAGCAGGAGAAACGCGAGAAGATGGCAAATCGCTCATCATTTGATTAGTGATGGAAGCTTTTACTTTGCAACATTTTACACATTTTCTTATTAAGTGTCCGATGACATCTCTAGCACCTATTATCCAATATTGTTCTTGAATACAAGATTGCACAAGTTGTGTACCAGCATGCAAGAGAATTTCATGATAATGCCTAATAATGAAATCTGTTAGAATATGCCTTTTTGGCAGTAGGATGGGATGTTTGTGGCCATAAGCGAGATTTGCATGTCGCAAACGACCGCCCACCCTGAGAATGTTTGAATGATCTAAAAATGGATTAAGAGATAAAATTTTGCTTCTGCAAGATAGTGGTTGATTTCTTTTTAAAGCATTGATCTCATTATTAAATTCAATAGTTTGCACTAATTTAATTAATACATACATAGCATTGTTTAGTTCATTAGTTTTTAAAAACCCATTTGTTTTATCCTTTGAATTTTTACAATTATCATGGAGTATTATCATAATTCAATTATGGACGACGGAATACTAACTGATATCACGAGGGAAATAACACGTACAATCAAACTACACATTTAAATCTAAACTACAAAAGTTACAGACCTGAACTCTTCTTCAGAAGGAACCTGGAACTAGTAGAATTTAGGAAGTGGCTATAATCTAGGATATCTTCAATAACTTCTGAACCGCCTTAATGAATCTTTTTCAATAATCTTCTTTCTTCTATCAAATTTCACTTCATTAAACTAGACGCTTAAAAACACCTTCTTAGACAACCACGTAGTTTACTTTTCAATCCCAAACACGGAGTTCTACTCTATCAAACCGCTTAGTCATCCTTATCTCTTCATTTCATTTCTCCCTTTTATATCTCTTTCGAACTCGCTAAACCCGAAACTATCTTATTTACATAAGTCACACTTTAAGCTCTCAGTGGGGATTGGTCAAAATAAATACAATTTAAAGTTTTTTAAGAGAAGGTTAGTGAAACGCGTAAGCACCCGTCACACAATTATTGACAAATCTTAAACAATATGATATTACACGTTTAAGTTTAGAAAGAGATGAGAATTTATGAAGTAAATCATTGTACCAAATCACTTGCCTGATGGTAATAATTGATTGTAATGTACAGTACCTTTCTACTGCCACAGCATCATTCAATGCAGGAACAGAAGAGTCTGTCTGTAAAGGAAATGTTTCGTGTAAAAATTTGGGACCACACAACCATATAGAAGTGAGTAAAGTTGAAGATGATACACCACGGGTTGCAAGATCTGCAGGATTTGCGCTTCCACTGATACGATGCCACTGAGTAGCAGAAGACAACGTCTGGATTTTCGCCACTCTGTTGGCTACGAACGTCTTCCATCGGCTGGCATGGGATCCTATCCAAGAAAGAACTATGGTGGAATCCGTATAAAATTGGGCTTGTGATATAGGGTAGTTCAGAGCTTTACAAGTAAAGTCCATCAGTTTAACTAACAAAAGAGCTCCGCATAATTCTAGTCGAGGAAGTGAGACAGTTTTCAGTGGGGCAACTCTTGTCTTGGCTATTATTAGTTGAACGTTGATTTTTCCTGTATCTGATACAGAGCGACAGTAAATTGCAGCTGCATAAGCCCTTTCAGAAGCATCACTGAAGCCAAATAGATGAAACAGGTTGTCTGAATCGACTAACAAGAATCGTGGAATTTTGATGTCTTTGACAAATTGTACATCATTAGCAAGTTGTTCCCATTCAAGTTTAATGTCTGTAGGAACCCTTTCGTCCCACTTCAATTGTTGTTCCCACAGTCTTTGCATGATTGTTTTATACTGAATTGTGATGGGTGACAACCATCCAAGTGGATCGAATGTCTTAGCAATTGTAGAAAGTAATGTCCTTTTGGTTAAGGTGCCTTCAAAAGATAAAGGACTGATTTTAAAGTAGAATACATCTGAAGCTGGATGCCACAGGATACCTAAAGTTTTTACTGTATCATCATTGTCTATATTCAAAGAAGTATTAGATAAACGCATATCTGAATCGATTGAATTTAAGAGTTCGCTGCAATTAGAAGCCCATTTTCTCAATACAAGTCCGGCACTGGACACCATTTGAGTCAATTGGTTTTGTAGTTCCAGAGCTTCAGAGAGTGAATTGACTCCGGACATCAAATCATCAACGTAGAAGTCCTTAAGAGCTGCTTTAGAAGCAAGAGGAAAATTATTTGATTCGTTTAATGCCAACTGCTGTAAGCATTTTATTGCAAGGTACGGCGCTGATGCAGTGCCACACATAAGCAATCCTTGTCAACCTAAAGTCTTGTATTGGCTCAAAAGGTGAATTACGCCACACGATTCTCTGGAAATCTGAATCGTGTAGAGTTATTTGTCTATACGTTTTTTCTATGTCCGCAGTTATGGCTATTTTGTGCATCCTGAAGCGTAGGAGTAATGTTGTTAAGTCAGTCTGTAGCTGTGGACCAACCATTAGTTTATCGTTAAGAGAAATACCACTTGAGGACTTTGCAGATCCGTCAAATACCACGCGAAATTTGTCACCGTTTTTATTGGGTACTGGGTGATGCGGGAGATAAAAACTGGAACTGGCTGGAATGTCAATCTCGTTTTCTGGGATTAATTCCATGTGACCAAGTTTCAAGTAGTCATCCATGAATTTATGGTATTGATCAGAAAGAGATTGGTTTTTACTGAACCGGCGTTCGATTTGCTGTAGACGATGCACGGCAATGTCTCTAGATGAACCAAGTTCATCACTAGAATCTCGGAATGGAAACTTGACTGCGAATCTACCTGTTGAGTCACGAGTATAAGTTCTTTTAAAATGATTTTCGCAAGCAATTTCTTCATTCGTAAAAGGTTTTGTTTCAGAGAGTTCCTCTAATTGCCAAAATCTGTCAAGTTGAAACTCTACTGCGTTGTAATTTGCATGATTTGATATGATTCTTTGGCAAGAAAGTTTTGTTTTTCCAAGAACAACCCAACCGAAAATGGTTTCAATTGCAGTTAAAGAATGTCCTGGAACATTTAAATGCCTGCTGAGCATTATTTCTCCAAACACGTCTGCATCTAGCAGAATGTCTATTGAGCTTGGCTGAAGACAGTTGATATCCGCTAATTGTAAATTTTTGAATGTATTCAAAGCAGACGCATCGACTTGAAATTGAGGAAGGTCACAGGTGATTTTGGGTAAAATTAATGCATCTACAGTAATACTTGTATTTTTGTAAAACAGTGATGTTATTTCTAACTGAACTAAGCCTGAAACCCTTCCCACGTTTCGCGAACTTAAACCATCTACATTTACGTTTACACTAGTGCGCTTAAGTTGTAATAAATTTACACAACTCTCTCTAACAAATGAGCCTTGACTGGCTGAATCAATGAGTATTCTGCCTTTTTGAAAAGCGCCATTAATGTCTTTAACATAAACGATTGCGGTAGGCAATAAAACAGCCTGAGCGGTAGGTACGGTTGCATTATTGCTACTTTTCGTGGAATCTTCCGTGTGTATATCTGATACCATGTTGGCAATAAAAGTCTTGTTATTATTTGGATTTTTTGAGCATAGTATTGATTTAATTAATTTGGAACAAAATTTACGAACACCTGCACGGCATTTAGAAATGTGTGTGTGATGCGTTTTATTTTCTTTAAGACAGTTAAAACATAATTTGTATTTTTTAACAACATCCCATTTTTCTTTAATCGGAATTTCTAAGAAACTATCGCATACAAATAATCCAAAATGTGAACCGCTATTGCAATGTACGCAAACATTCGAGACTATTTGTGAAGAGTAGGGAAATTTCTTATTTGTTTTGGTCATTTTACTTCCCCCCGCTTCAAAGGGAACAGATGTTTTTTTTTTCTTTCTGGCACTTGGCTAAAGAAGAGATTGCCTAAAACGAAAGATTTAAACTGGGCGAATGAGGGATTTTTGTTTGTTTGTTTGTTCGAGAGTCCAAACGTGCAGTGTTTCGGGGTCGAGTTTCCCCCTTAGCAAGAAAATTATGAGGGTGTCCCAATGCTCCACGGGTTGCTTTAGGATTTGTAGTGTGCCAATGCATTGTTGGGTAGTGTCTATTATTTTTCGCAATCCCGACGCAGATTCTTGTTTTAAAACAGGCTGCGAAACTAATTTATTTAATGCTGCATTTATAATTTCTGCTTCATTCTCATAGCGTTCGGTTAATGCATTCCACGCCTTTTGATAATTATAGTTTGTTATCTGAATAGATTGTAATAAAGTGGCTGCTTCGCCTTTTACAGAAAGTTTAAGATATTGCAGTTTTTGACTATTGCTTAAAGTATTATTATGTTCTATACTCGCAAGAAATAAATCGCAAAACGAGATCCAGTCCATATAATTTGAAGTGAATACTGGCAATTCTATGCGAGGAAGTTTTAAATTGTTTACATTAGTGTTAGGAATAATAATAATAATACTAATGCATGCCAAAATATTGCTAACAAGTTTTTTCATTTCCTCTTTTAAAATAATTTTTAGCTTATCTAATTTAGAAAATAAATCATGCATTTCTATTTCATAACCGTTAAAATCTTCATCTGTACAAGTACTTAGAAGATAATCATTTAAATTATTTACTTCAGTATCTATTAAATTAACATCTTTTTCATAAACTTCAATAATGGATTCAGAATTCGCTTGATTTTGTAAATCATCAATTTTGGAAACTAAACGAGTTAGCTTACCTTTTACGATTTTCTTTTGCTTAAGAATGGCGTCCATGTTGTTTTGTGACCTTCCCAATATCGAAGTTCAATGCTTGCGATGATAATTGAACGAATTTGTTTTGATGCTTGATTATTTCGACAAATGTCCCAGACCGTTACACTTCATCAATAATAATTTGACTTGAATACTGGGGCTCATCGGACCATTAGGAATACGATGGAAAAGTAATCGGTCTGTACTGTTTGAAGAAATCTTTATGTTTACTACACAGTTACACAAAATACATCTGGCGGCTTTCGCGCGCCCTCTTACGGAGAAAATAAAGAAGGCTTAAAAAGGTTACAACAGTATTAAGAAAAAATTAAAATAATAAAAACAATGGTGTGGTAAGAAACTGATTAGGAAAAACTTTGATAGGTTAGTAACAGAATTAAGTGATATTAAAAAAAACAGAAATCTTGCATGTCTTACTAGATGGTGACGTGGCGTTGTCAAGGCTTTTTCAAGTGTATATCATTCTTACCCATGGAAATGTCCCCTCCCCATCTCGGTATCAGCACTTCCTGATGTGTGTGTGATTTCTATATTAATGTCATTGAAATAATTCCCTTTTTCGAAATTTCTTCCACCTCTTTCCCTGTTGGACGGGTCTGTTTCCCACCTGTTTAGCCCAGCGTTGCCCGGGCTGTTTCCGAGAGTATAACATTATCCCCATGAAAATTCTCCCTTTCCCTCTCGAAGCAAGCTTTTGTGTGTGCGTGTGTGGTTTAAACTCCCTTTTTCCGAAAATTTTCCGTTTCTGTAGCTTCTGCGCAGTTTCTTTTCCCTCAGTTTAGCCCCGCACTGGTTTTTTTCGAGTAAGAAATATTTTTCCCTCTTTTTCCCCATGGACAAAATCTTCCTTAAAATTCCTATTTTTTTCAGGAATAATTTACAAAACAAATCTAGCTTTATCCACAATAAACAAGGCAAAGTACGATTTTATTTTATTAAATCATTAATTTAGTAATGAAATACAGAAAACAATTTTTTTTAGTTTTTTAAAAACTATTAATTTATATCAATTTTCCTTAAATAATTATTTAAAAACTTCTTACCATTAGCTAGTGAAACGACCGCTTATTTCTGAATGTTTGATTATTCGATTAAAAATAAGTCACTATAAAAAAGAACTATAGGGTGGATAAGATCTAGATATTCACTGTACAAAAAAATATTCAAAAAGAAAATAACAATGCTATCAGAACTAGACAGAAAAAAAACTAGTTAAATGTGTCTCATATAATTTAACAGTTTAACAATTAACAGTAAGTAATCTAATGCTTGGCCCATAACTTTCACAAGAATATTTCTAAAACTAATGATCACTAAATTCTTAATTCTTCCGAAAAATACCAGTGGAAATTTTCTCTTCCAAAGTTAATGGAATTAGCTACTGTGCTCAGTAATTTAATTAATTAATCCACTTACAGCGTAATTTAATTCCTTTCAAGCTTTTAACGGTGATATAAATTGTGTGTCGAAATGCGATGAAATGTTTGGGATTCATTAAGGGTGTTCGAATTTTTTTAATGTTACAGAAATAATAGCGACATACATAGTCAATAAATATCACTTAACGAAACAGTTTAAGGTGTTTATATGTTTATTACATTTCACATTCTTAGACATTTATATCATCATTTTAAATCATAATTTTATAAGCTTTTTTAAGCTATAAACACAAACGCAAGACACTTGCCGTATATGTCGTCGTATTACGCACATCTATACTTTCAAAATGCATTTTTTAAGTTTTAGATACTTTTGCAGTATAACGCGCACTCCCTTTTTTCCGAAGGAACCTGAAATGTACGTACAGTAGAACGTTGTTTATCCGAACGTTTATTATCCGTAGCGTCAAATATCCGGACATAGAGAATCAGAGACCTTGCAGCGAAAAAACAAAGGTGTACAATAGAACAGCGAAAAATAAGTGATTATTTTCCACAATAAAGGTAAAATTGCGCCATTTTGCTTTTTCTTCAAGCACATTTCCCGCATGTAATGATTTTCAATATTCTTTATAGTGTCCGGTTTCATATACTGCATGGATCGCATTCGGTTTCCGGTTATCCGAATAATCGCGTATCCGAACGGTGTCCGCTCCCAATTGATTCGGATAAACGACGTTCTACTGTACATGTAAAATGCTCTTATCTTCTGTTGTTGTTGTTTCTATTGCCACCTATCTGACGGTGTCAGATCGAGGCCCACGAAATTCATCATGGCAAGGGGCTAGGTGTACGTAGCTTTGAGCCCCGTGCAAGTGACAGTACGATTTGGCTCGGCTCTTACACGATAGATGGCGACACCACCTATCTCCACCTCCACAATTTAGGCTTGGAACCGGAGGAGAGGGAAATATTCTCCAGCCCCCTGCCCCCGTGGTTTCTGCTACGACCGCCCACAAGACTTTCGGAGCCACTGATTTAACGAGCTCGTGCTTCGTGTGTACTCGGAGGGTATTTGGTTACATCGGGCGTCGAATCCAGGCCTTCTGGTCTGGCGTCCAATGCTCTAACCACTAGGCTACCCACGGCCCTTATCTTTTAAAGTCACTTATTCGAAGTCTTATGCCAGGCGTTTGAACAATGGTATACAATAATACCCCGAACTCACGCGATAGATGGAACCGAGTGATAACCACGTAAGTCGAATTCACGTAAGTAGAGGTATAATTTTGCATATAAATACATTTAAATTCATTTCATTTGGGACTGGAAATAAAAGAAAATAATAATTCAGAAAAAAATTGTTTAGTAAAATCTTAGATAACACTAATACACAAAATAGCAAATGGATTATGACGCACACCCGTAAATTTCCGTCTTATTTTTGGAATATAAAGTTTATCCTGTAATCTGGAACAGAAAAGTATAGAGTACAGTGTTTAATTTCAGCTTTTTCAATTAATAAAAACTTTTTGGCTAATAATTTATTGTAGTTGTTCCCTGTTTTTTTAAAGTTCTTTTTAGCATTAATATTTTTGAAACTATTTAGCAATGTTTTACAAATATAAGCACTCTATATATATATTGAAGTTTTGCTAATTTACAACATTTACTACATACACATATTGCTTCGAAAAAATGGGATAAAACCTGTAGCTGTCCCTCACAACTAATGTGTGCTAAAACTAAATTTCGTAACACCTAACATATACATTTAATATGCTAAGTACCCCTATGACTCAGAGAAAAGACAAAGAACCTAAATACACAGCTGTAATAATGCACCCAAAATATTTCGTTTACAGATATGACAAGCCTTGACAATTTAATAAAGGTAATAAATTTATCGTTACTCAATTATTGAAACTACCCAAGTTCCGGAACGAAAGTGAGACATTTTGCTTAATTGTTATATCAGTATATTAATTGTTATTCAGTATATTATTTTTTTGGTCTAGTGGGTAGCCTAGTGGTTTGAGCATCGCACACCAGACCGGAGGGCCTGGGTTCGATGCCCGATACCACCAAATACCCTCCGAGTACACACGGAGTACGTGCTCGTTAAATCAGTGGGTCCGAAAGTCTTGTGGGAGATCTTAGCAGAAACCACGAGTGCAGGGGGCTGGAGAATATTTCCCTCCCCTCCAGTTCCATGTCTAAATTGTGGAGGTGGAGATAAGTGATTTCGCCATCTATCGTTAAGAAGTCTAACCTGTCTCACAGGCTCTGACAACTTTCATTACTTCTCTTCGGGAAGGACACGACAACAATAACAATTCGATTGTAGGGCCTGTTTCTGAAAACAATTATAAATATAATTCGAATGTAATCTCTCTCCCGTATGTGAGAAAAGCGGCTCATTCACTTACTCATCACGGGATCTCTGGAACTATTAGACCTACAGACTTGAAACTCGGTAGGCATGCTAATTTTGTTGAATGGGTTTTGCGGAAATAGACTCAAGAAGAGGGCCCTCTTATAGAGGACACGGATGTTAAAAATACCTTGGCTATTTCGATTAACTTTAAAAGTGTCATCGTTCTCTCCCTGCTGAAGTCAGATTCCAGAATTGATAGACTCTTCGTTTCATCAGGGATACGGTGTGTCATTTCGAATACAAAATATTGGTTTTTTACCATTTCTTAAATGTCAGTCGACTGGGACGAGTTTTCAGGTGCGGAATATTTGAACCACTCGGCATCTCTTATTGTGATCAATCGATTTGAAGTCAGAAAAAGTGAATTCTTTCTTTTAGTGAGTAATTTAAGACAATTGACTCTAGTTATTTCACGTAAGTCTGAAACAAAAGAAAATATAATTCTTTATACCTGGAATGCGGCAAGTCAAAAAGATGCCCGACCGTTTTTTAGCGAGTGGAATACTTTCTCCTGCTCCGGGGGTATTTCACCCTGTTTTTTAATAATTTTTCTCACGTATTCAGGTACAAATGCAGCTTTGCAATACGTTTCTTGAGAAGGATCACTTAAAGGTTTCAACTTGTGTTAATTATCTGGTTCTTTAACTGCAACTTATTATAATTTAATTACGTCATATGACCCACCGGCTTCTCTGGATATTTCAGTATAATGTACGAGTAGACACTTTTTTTACGTTATTGGAATTTATGTCTTAGCATTAAGCTTTGTCGTAGCCTCTCGCTACCTCTATGATTATTAACACCGCATATTATCTAATTCCGAATATGTTGGTTCCATAATTAAACACAACTAAATTAATAAATCAATCTTATTTATTAATCTTTCTTATTTGAGAAATACACAAATATTATTCAAACTATAAGAACAACAAATTACAGTGGAGTGCGAGAAGAATTCAATTATGAACGACGGAATACTAACTGAACCCACGGGGAATAACGCATACAATCAAACTACGCATTTATATCTAATTTATGAAAATAACTGACCTGATACTTTAATTATGGCAGGTTTCTCTAAATACTTCTGTATCTGGCTTGCTTTAAGGAACGGCTTCAATCTCAGCTATATCTTAATTATCTTTTCGTTCCGTCTTGAACGAGCTTTTTATATACCTTTCAGTAAACTCTTCTCCCGACTAATATATTTCCACTGGCAAAACTAATCTCTCAAAATCACCCTCTTAATCAACCTCGTAACCATCCTCACTCTCTTCATTTCATTTCTCCCTTTTATATCTTTTTCGAACTCGCTAAACCCGAAACTATCTTGTTTGCATAAGTGACACCCTTGGCTCTCGGCGGAGATTGGTTAAAATAAATAAAATCTTTAAAGATTTGAGAGAAGGTTAGTGAAACGCGTAAGCACCCGTCACAGCTTCTCATTTGTACTCATAAACCTTTTTATAGCCCTCCACTCTCGATTTAAAAAAAAGAATAGGAATTGAATGTCTTAAACGGAAAGAAGTGTAACTGTTCCTTATAAACCCCCTCTCTTGAGTAGATTTCCACAAAACCTTTTCAAAGGGGATCTGTACACAATAAGGAAATATGCTTGCCAAATTTCCTTAATCAAATCGTAGGTATTCATTGGGGGTGGCAACAAGATTTTTTGTTGCACGTTCAACTTATAACTGAAGTCCATCAGCTTGGGGCCCTACTGGTGCTCGAGACCACTGGCGGCTGCCAGATCCGGCAGCCGCTTAATCCACCTCTGGGCACAATGCGCCAACCGAAGGGTCATTTTAGCCGTTCATACAATCCACTACTGGAAACAAAAGAGAGTTTCTCGGTGTCGTCTGGATGTTTTGGTAAGTGCCAATAACCCGAAAAAGCCATGACTCATTTTGAAAAATAATTACTTTAAGTTAAATTATCCATCAATTAAAGGAAGGGGTTCAGCATCTGATTTAGTGATTTGGTTAAGTTTCCTAAAAGCAATACACAATCTGCTCTTTTTCTGTTCATCCTTTTTATAAGCAAATGTTACTGGGGCAGAATATAGAGATCAACTTTCTTTAATTATCCCAACATTTAATAATTCATTTGACCATCGGTTTCTTCCTGTTGTTTTGGTGACGTTTATATTCGCATAATGTGGTATTGGTAACTCTAATGTTAGTCTCATTCTCTCATTCTCAATTTTTAGTTCTAACAACATTTATCTTTAGCAAACACATCATAGTAACATTCCAAAATTTCTTTTTTTAGTTCTCAATTTTCTCAAATGTCTTTCGATTTCGATATATCGTAGACTTCAATCTGACAATGTGTGCACCCATTATCAGATTCAGTCTCGGATACATTCGGAAATTTCAGGATATTGTTTTTATTTTTCCTCTTTGCGCGTTCTATTTTTTAATACATTTATTTATCCTTTCTTTAATTTTTACTTTAGAAAAACTTCCTTTTTTTACCTTCTGCTCTGTACTACATTCTTTAGTTTCATCATTTTTCATTTCAATTTTAAAAATATCTTCCTTAACCTTCGGATTGATATGCAAAGACAAATCGCTGCATTCAGAACTGGAGAAGTGGATCAAGTTTCTCCCTTTCTGCGCAACAACTTGTTTCACACAATCAACTACCACAACTGAAATTCAATACAACTCTTTAACCCTAAGACAGCATAAGGTAAGTCGGTGTTTAGTATGAAAAACCGCACCGATCTAACCATGCTACCAACTTTAAGGTCTAAAGTGCATGTTTGGTTTACACTATAACCGCGGATGGGGTCATTTTGACCCAAAAGCAATTTTGTTTCCGATTTTCTCAAAAAGTTACAAGCGGAATTGAAATAAAATTCTTGACTTCTCCTATTTTTGTAACAATAATAATCTGTGTAAATACGATATATTTAAATATTTATCATTTTTTGTTTCTAATACTTATACCTAAAACTGCAGAATGGCTCAATTTGACCCCATTATAATCAGAAGTACTAAATTTGCAATTCAACCTTTTTTGGAATGGGAAAAGCTTTTTCAGTCCTTTTTCCATTTCCCTGATGTAAGCAGAACAATACTTAAGGTCAGTAGGTTATTACAGATAATAGAAGAATAGCTGAGAATTTTGTTGTATTAGCCTATGTAAGTTTACGTTAAAGGTTACGAATAAAAATATCTTATTTATACTACCTATATAGTGAATTAATAGTAGGAATTGCAAAAGAGCATGATTTGTCTCCAATTTTGTAACAATGCACAGCCGGTTTGGCTGAAAAACAGGTTTTCAACGCCAGCTTTCGTCATTGCTTTACATTACATTGTTATAACAAACATTGTTAAACAGTTACATTATTATAACAATGGAGACGGATGTAAGTTGGCGTCAAAAACTGGTAAATAATTTAATTTAATTAATTTTAATTTAATTAATGAATTATAATTGAAAAAACTGTATTAAAATCAAGAGTCATCCAATACAAATTTTATAAAATTATTTGAACTTGATTGGATGAATAGAAAGTTTTTTTTTTATCAACGACTAAAAATTTGGGCAAGATAAATATATATATATAAATTGAGAGAGATTGGTTTAATAGTAGGAATTGAAAAAAAAATGAATCTTAAAATGATTATGTCAGATAATAATGACATTTGATTGCACTGTAATAAATTCACTTTAAAAATTCTAATAATATAACGAAGATTCCTTTTTCATTTGCACTGAATTTTACATTTTTTCAAAATTATAATTGCAATATATAAAATTAATTTTTACACATGCTTAATATAAAATCCTACTTCCTAGTTTATATTTAACCCGAGAGCAGTTGCGCGGGACACAGGGAGCTTTACGCAATACTTATTTCATCTTCGGTCTTTCTAATCCTCAAACCTTTTGGAATAAGTACAAAGACTACATGGCTGAATATATTTTGCGACGATTGCAGCAAGTACACGCAAATATTCCTTTCAATGAACACATCTACAACGAAACACAATAAAAGTTTTCAGAATGGTTGGGAAGAAGCTAGATGATTTTGGAATGATTAGTCCTAGACGTGTTGACGGAAATGGCTTAGATAATGAAATTGCGTGAGAATTAAACTACGATTTTGTAGCATTGCAAAATCAAGTAATAGAATTTATTCCTCAATTAACTCCAGAATAAAGTCACGTTTGACAACAAGTGTTACGCAAAATAGAATCCGGCAGTGGTGCACTCTTTTTTTCTCGACGCCCCTGGAGGAACCGGAAAAACGTTTTTGCTAAACTTATTATTAATGACCAACAGAAAAACCCAGAAGACAGCAGTTGGTATGACTTCTTCTGGTATAGCCGCGAATTTACTGAGCAACAATCGTACTGCACATTCCGTTTTAAAATTATCGTTTAATCTTGCATTTGAAGATTCACTCATCTGAAATTTCAGAAAAAATAGCTCTCAAGGCAGGATGCTTCCACAATGTAATCTTTTGGTGCGGGTTGAAAGTACGATGTCTCACAAGAAAGGTATAGAAGCGTTAAATCGGACTCTTCAGGATTTACGAGATAGTAGAGATATTATAGGAGAAATGGTAGCTTTTTATATAATTGCTGGTGAATTTTGAAAAACTCTCTGCAATCTAGAAGGGTACACCGGCAGATAAAATCAGTCTCTATTAAATCATCAAGCTTATGGGCAAAAGTTGAAAAACTCAGTCTGAAAACGAAAGTGACATAGATTCGGAATATTATGCAGGGACGCAATTGAAAATCGGTTATGGATGTTTGGATGCAAATGCTGGAGGTTATATTTTACTTCCAGAGAATTTTGTAATGTAGAAGAAAATGATGTAAATCTTATTGCTCAAATTTACCTGCGTTTGCAACAAAATTTAAATTGGGATCAGTGGTTGCGCGCAAGATCAATATTGGCGCCTAACAATGACATTGTCAATAAAATCTACATTGACAATTTAAACGACGTGCGGGGGAGGGGGGTCTGAAGTAATATTTATCAATGAACACAATCATGGATAAAGAACCAAGTACTTCACGGAGTTCTTAAATTTGTTTGAACTTTCGGGTGTACCCTCACATAAACTTCAAATAAAACTAAATATACCAGTTATACTTATGCAAAATCTCGATGTTCCTCTATTATGTAAAGGAACAAGGCTTTGGAGCACAAAACTGATGCAGAATATACTTGGTGCCAATATTTTAACATATGCCAAGGAAAGGTATAGTGTTATAATACCTCGAATTCAAAGTATCCCCACTGATCTACGGTTTCAATTCAAGCGAGTTCAATTTCCAGTTTTACTGTTGCGATTAACAAAGTTAACATTTCAGGTAGCAAGGTCATTTGGAAAAGCAATGTTTTTCCCACGGCCAACTATATGTAGCCTGATCGGTGTGTCCAGTGCCCAAATCTTCACATATTTGCAATTGACGGAAGAACATATAATATGGTATACAGTAGCATCTTAGAATAAAATTCTGCTTTGAGCTCTTTTAAAGAGCAATTATATATTAAACGTAGATATTTTCGATTTCTAAAAATATTAATAGTTTATGTTATTGAATTTTTGTTGTTAATTATTATAATAAATTACGTTTTCAGTTTTTTTTTAAAACTATGCTCAATTTTAGAATTTTTAAATTTTATTGGTTCTAGTCAAGCAATAAAAGAAATTATCATATTATATTATTTACTTTCTAATGATAATGATTACGACTTTGACAGCTATTTAAAGACGTCAACGTGAGCGGAGCCGTGGGTAAAAGCTAGTATGTAATAAACACATGGTAACTTGTAAAACACTATACCACAAGCTTTAATGGATGATTGGTGAAGTAACGGACAAACTTGGAGAGAACTCATCCCTTCTTTTGTCATGTGACTTCTTTTGAGGGGTCTCTGTCTCAACCCGATATATTCAAGATAGCCTTGGTACAATGCGCGTTAAGTCTATCGAGGCTCAAAATCCTCCCGTTGGAGCGCTGTGAAAGTTCGCGGAGAGGGGAAACGATTTCTGGTGTCTTTCTCGCCACTTGACCACTTCGTGCAGCCTTATAATGTGACCCGTTTGTTTGCTTAATGTAACCAGCTACCCTAAAATTGTGAATTTTGCCAAAAATTTCCTTTTTATTAACACTTTTTCTATTCTTAATTTTTGAGTATTTTTCTTAAAATGTAAAAATAAAATCCCATATCTCCATTTTTAAAAAAAAGTTATCGCAAGTAGTCAGATACCTTAATACATTTAAAAATAACTCTTAATTTAATATACATTGAAATTTTTTTTGTGGGTTATTTATATGTTCCATTCAAAATCATGTCCCGCAGCAAACCAGTTTCAGGAATACGTTTTCTTCTACACATCTTTGTTATTAAACTTTACAAATAGTCCAGTCATTAGGGGTTACACTTCGGAGCGAAAGATAAGCTGAAAACTCGTAGACCTTTATTTTGGCAATCTAAAAGTTTTCTCTAAAGTCTAAAATCTAGTGTCGGCGTCGTCTTAAGATATTCAAGCCCAGAAAAATGGATGTCTGCAAATTGTCGTTTCCTATGGCTTAATGGTATTTACATTTAATATATATATCGTAGAGAATAAAAATTTTCTATAAATTTTGTTTGCAACAATTTTTAGACATCAAATCGTTTGAGTTGGAGGACGTTGAACGCTTAGCGCCTAGCTATCTACAGCAGATTCGCTGTTCCTCTGGTCGGTCTTGTCGTAAAGGGGGGGGGGGCACTAGTGACGTCTGACAAGAAACGTTTGAAGATTTCGTTCTCAATGGAGTGGAAATTTTTTCTTCGACAGAGAGAGAGAGATAAGAATCAAACATATCCTCGGTTTGATTCGTCGTATTTCTAAGAAAACTTTTGATTCCGCTCCACGAACCTTCAAATAGTATTAGTATGCGCACCTGTTACCAGACACACAAACGTCAAACTGTTTTACCTTCAAATACCGAAATCTTTAATTTTCCAAACAATTATAGGAAGCCCAACAGTCTGAAACAATTGTGGTACCAGGCAACACACATTCTTCAGTTACCACAAGCAAACATTCACTTGTTCGATACGGAACTACGCAAAGAAAACCTTTGTTCGAATACTTTTAAGTACCTCCAAACACCTTCCAGAGGTCTTTTTCTAGCATACTTCATCTTTCCAAATTTGCTTTCATCCACCTCTAAAATCTTATCCACTCTCCAAATCTTGCACAACTCTCCCCAACTGAAAAATATGTATACATATTTCCCTACAGAAATTATACCAACCGATATCCTTGTGTGAACCAACACTCAGGTTTGCGACTGCATATTTCTGAGGGCACCTTCCAAATCATTTCCACATCACTAACTAAACGGTACACATTTCCATACTACTCAATTCAAACCATTTCCTTACACTCCTAGACACATAATGATTATCCTCTTTTACACTCGACTCATTTCTGTAGTACTTTTTAAAACCATCTTTCACTTTCTTCCAGAAAATTCTATACTTTTACACATTTCGGACATGCATACGATGATCCAATATCAAACTTTCTTCCATACACCATTCTAAAACAGTTTTCTTTCCAACGGGGCAAAATGCCTTTCAGAATACTAATCGCACCTTTTCATGCGTTCATTCAGATTTGGTCTAATAGCTTCGCTGGAGATCATGACAATCTAAAAATATATATGCGGAGAAAGATATTTACCTGAAAAAAAATTCCACTTCGAAAGAACGAAGCCAAAAAATTTACAGATGAATTATTTAAAAGACATAGAATCCAGCAGCTAATATAGTCACTTGTATTTTAAAATGTTTATTTAATTTAGACGCGACATATTTTTTATCTATCCACACTCACAAACATAATTATTTACAATTCTTATAATACAATCAGCTACAAAACTTTTTTTTATATTGATGGAATAAAAGCTCGCAGGCTTGTGAAAAGTCCTTTCACTTCATATTAACTAATAATCAGTTATTTTTAAAATAAACTGCCTATGCGCGAAATATTGCCTTCGAGAAATTCCAACTTTTGTGGGAAAACTGTTCAGTTAAAGTAATGTACTGCGCATGCGCGAAATTGCGCTGATTAGACTTCACTGATTAAAAAATTCAGGAGGGTTATCAGATTTGGCGAGAAAACACTTGGCGGAATAAGTGGCCGATACGACAATCCAATCGAGTTTTTTAAATGGTTGATGATACATATTTTCTTGAACAATGTAAAAACTCCGCATTATATGGCAATTTTAGAAACTTCTGAATTTCATGTTTTTGTAGATGCCAGTAAAAAGCATACAGCCTGTACGATCTGTTGATTTGGATGGAGTAAATGTTATTCTTGTACGGGCGAAGTAAAAATGCCTCCTTTGAAATCTCCGAGCATACCGCGCCTCGAACTGAGGGCATGTTGCATTCTGTAAGTTGGCAACTTCTATTCGCAATGCCCTCGACTTACCAGATAGGAGAATCACTTTCTGGACAGATTCTTCAGTTGCTCTTTGGTGGATCAAGGAGATTGATTTCTTTCACTCTATTCGCAACAAAAAGTGACGAAACAGTTAACTAGACCTCAGTTATGGCACCATGTGCCAGGAAATATTAACCCGGCTGATTTATTATTTAGAGGTTTCTCTATTAAATATATGCTGAAGTATGAATGGGGGAATGACCCCAAGTGGCTCTTAATGCCCTCGGAAAGCTGGCCATCAGATAATATTTTCTATGACATTAACGAGGTAAAGGCAGAAAGAAAAACCGAATTAAGTAATGCAAATTTGTCGGAAGAGACAACACCCTAGTATGCCTCTCTGGGTTTTCTTATTATGTTATTATAAATGTGGTTGCATGAACTTTACGTTTTATAAATAACTGTAAGAAAAATTCCGTTTCTAAATCTTCAAAGCTTTCTCTGTCAGAAATAGAAAACGCAGAAACTGTATTGATACGTTTAATCCAAAACAATATTTTGTCGATAAAAACTGTATATCATCAAATGTTTTGCAAAGATGTTATTTTAAGAGTTAAGACACATATAACTGAACGTAAAGATGTACCAGACTTTGTATCGAATCCTTTTTGCCAGCTGATTGTATACTTACCAAGTGCTTGAATCTGTTCACCGAAAGAACAGTTACGCATGAACTCAGATTATGCTGTCTATTTTAAGGGGGAAAATTTGTATTGTAAAATCACGCAAAACTATTAGAAATGTATTTGATGGTTGTTTAAAATGTAAACGTTATAAAGCAAAACCACTGGCTACCGAATCTTGTCCGCTGCCTAACGATCAAGCTTCCGACCCATTGGCCTTTGAAGTGACGGGGGTCGACTTCGCGACACCACTTTTCTTGTAGAACAGTTCGAAGTTTTGGATTGTATTATTCAGGTGTGCTGTATACCAAGCCATTCATCTAGAACTTGTGACGTCTCTTTTCTAATGACATTCCGGTCCATTTATAGCTAGAAGGGGCAGAAGAAGAACCATCTACTCCGATAATGACACAAATTTCAGAGTTTCATATAATGAACTATCATATCTAGATTGGGAAAAATCACTAGACAGGCAAACATTCGTTGAATTTTGTAGAAATTGAGTCCTCCCACAGTTTCGCGGTAGAGAGGCTTTTAGGAACGGTTGATTCGAGTTCTCAAACTGTTAAGACGTTCTCTTGGAAAATCGATTTTGTTTTTTGAGTATTTCGAGACTGTTAAGGTACGTGACTAACCTTCGGAGCACTTTTTTGAAATATATAAATTTTCAACTAAATAAACACTTTATTTTAAATAGGGTATAAAACTAGGAATTCACGAACTATTTCCACAAAATTATTTTTAATTTTGGATACAAGGAATTTTGAGTGAAATGTTAGTGAAAAATTGCAGCTACGGTAAGGCTTGTATTGAAAATTCTAATTTATATATATTCAAATAATATTTATACAATTCATAAATATTCTCATTATCTGTGCTTAGAGCTATAAGATTTGTAATACTTTTGTAAGTGTTTGAAATATGCCATTTTTTATGCAAGAATACTGTCTTTTAAAAAACCTTACTTTCTCACAAAAATTCTATAAAATAAATATATTCACAGAGATTAGATCATAGTTTATAGCAGAGATTAAATTAAGTAATCATTTTCTGAAAATTTCAATTCAATATCTTAAAAAGAAATTCCATAGTGAACATTACCATGAAGCAAAATTGAAAACCAATTTCGCAGAAAATGCATTTAAAGATTTTAATACAGTATAAAAAATTTTCTACTAATTGTACATTTTTTAAACTCTCCATATTTATAGATCAAGATCTCTTTAGCTTCATGTTTAACCGATTCGGACTTTCTTTTTAACCTTCTGTTATCTAGAGAGTTTAATAGACTATAACAACTGTCGTTTTTAGTGAAATTATAATGGGAAATTGTACTTACACAAATTTCTAATAAATGTATTCAAATAATATTTATACAGAACGTAAATAACATCTTTATATGTGTTAGGAATTAAAAGATTGTAATACTAATGAGTTTTTTTAAATATGCCAAATTTTAAGCACAAACACGATTTTTAAAAAAGTAATGATATTTTTTTCATAAAAAAGTAATAAAGTACATAAATATATACACAGGTATTAGATTTTGATTTAGAATAGATAGAACTATGAAACATGTGTTCTGAAAAATTCAATTCAATATCTTAAAAATATTTTGTGTAGGGATCTATCTCCGGTTTTGTAAACTCCATTTCTAGTGTACTAATCATGCTATAACTTTGCATTTAAATACCATAGAAATAAAAATAGAGTATCTTTGGAATCTTAAATGTATGGCCTATAAAATAAAAGTGAAAAGAAAAATTTAAATTTTTTGCCAAAACGGCGAATTTTGGGTAGTTACATATCTTAAGCGACTGCGAGTTTGTCATAAGTTAAGTGACGCGAATTATATATATATCTCTGAAAGTGCAGATGATGTAATTCCTTTAACTCTTATGTTTTTAATTGAGAAGGGAAATATTAGTATTAATGAGAGACATGGTACAGATCAACATTTAATAAAGAGTATATGATATAGAACTAAGTTGCTGAAAGATTTAAGACTTAGATTCCGAAAAGAATATTTGAGTTTGATTAATCAAAAACATTCATGAACCGAAAATTAGTACAGTTGTATTAATAGGAGAGGACAGTAAAAAACGATTGAATTGCCCTTCGCCGATAAAGGTAGATGTGTTGCCAGGTCGCGATGGAAAAATTCGTACCGTAAAATAAAAAATTTAAAAAAAACAGTCTTTAGTTTCTCCGAAACCTGTGCAACGAATTTTTACACTAGAATGGTTGTGGCTTACGCTGTGGGTGTAGGAAATATGTGTGAGTTGTAATGTTATTCAGCTTGTATGCAGCCGCTGTAATGTACAAACTTTAGTAAGTATTATAGGTGTATCGTTCTTTGAAAAATATTGGTCGTATTGCGTCAAATATAGGGATGAACGTTATTAACTTATTAATTTGACAATCAAATTCTTCCTGTTGTTTTGGTGACGTTTAACTGCGCGTAATGATATTGGACACTTTGATGTTAGTCTCATTCCCTATGTTTCTATTCTTAGAGTTCCAACATTATATTTATCTTAAGCAAACACATCATCGTAACATTTCAATTTTTTTTTCACAATTTTCTCCAATGTCTTTTGATTCCGACTTATCTTCGACTTTATTCTGACAATGTGTGCACACATTATCAGAATCCGTCTCGAATATATTCGAAAATTTCAGGTCATT
>BMAO01028823.1:0-34928 GCA_019973975.1 Trichonephila clavata
TTATTTTTATCATTTAACGATAATAAGTTTAATATAACTAATCGCTAATCGGTGCACAATATTTTTCGACAACCCATCTCTTGCTAGCTCAAATAGACTGGACAATTTTCCCACACGTGAGCACGCAACATATAGTTGCCCATTCGAGAAATATGGATTTCTAAGTCCAAGCATCAAATGGACATTGTTTGGCTTTGAGATTTATTGATGGTCATCGTGAAAACCAAACGAATCGAGAATTAAAGCTTTTGAATGGTATCAGAGATTGACGATATCATTGGAAACGTGGCAACAGGACGAATTCTCTTTTAAACTTTACAGTCAAAATGTTTGTTTCAAGATGTTTCCCGGAAATTCTTTCAATGTCCAAACATATAACGTTGCATTATCAAGGTGGATTTAAGTTATGCAGCAGAATAACCAGTGAGCCAATCTTTAACCCAAGATTGTGTGGTGGCACTCCTGAAATCCAGAGAATAAAAAAACTCGGATTGACAGTTTAGGGTTTTTTCATCAGCAATAGTGTCGATTGATTTAAAAGGCAGTAGATAGACCTGGGAAAAACTCCGTATCTGGAAGTTTATTTCGTCAATATCAACATTTTTTTCTGATTAAGTAACAGGACTAGAAAGCCAATCATTATCTAGATTTTACAGTATATACGGGAAGACACTCTCAAAGTTCCTTTTTTGTCTGAACAACAGTACAGAAATTGTCTGGCTATTTGATACATTATGTGTTGGGATGCAGTTTACTTCACCGTTTCCAATATTCAACAGTTGGTTAGAGAATATTTCTCGATTGATGATCTTGCAATGTACTCGCATGTTTATGGTCAATCGAAGTGTTTCAATGTCTCGCCATAAAAACAATAGTTTTAAACATGCGCTAATCTCGGTAAGCAAAACTAATGCAAGGAATGACTGGCAATGTCTGTCGGAAGTAACCAGACAGTAGACAGAATCGCCGAATATTTTAGTGTCATCTATCCATACATTATGTTTAGTAACTGGGACCTGTGTTTGCATTTTTTCACACAAACTGTCGAAGTCTAGGTCTATTGAAAAACTGCAATCGCATTACATATTCTGAGATTCAATCGTTTCTTTACTTTATTTTGTAGCCACTCACGCTGAGAAATATTTTTCGTTTATACACATTGTTCTGAATGCATCGGAAATGTTATAACTGTGGTGTGAAAAATAATGTGTGTTTCGCATGAATTTGCAACACAAAAAGCTTAGATTTTTAACATCGAATCTGTTGATAGGTGTTTTCCACAAATATAAAAATGTACATTTTCCATTAAAAAACTATATAGTTTGCAAGAAAGACATTGTACTAATGAGTATAAAACTATGACGTGAAACTCAACATAGTAAAACAACAAAATATTCACAATTTAGTAATTAATATAATATTATATATATATATATAAATTCTTTATTATATTAAAAATAAAAGTTTACAAAGAATTGCAAAATATAAAGTTATTATGTATGAATAAAATTTTCAGTTTCTTAATGACAGGGATAGGGTGCACAAATATTTTAGAGAACGTGAATACATTTTGCATACTCATTTATAAGCTTTTTTTAATTGTGACTCGTGGAACCCCAGGGTTCTGTGGGGTACACGAAGTTTGAAGATCACAGCTATAGGGATGAAAATTTGGATCGGACTCGAACGCAAAGCCATTCGACCTCACCCCGGCAATATCCAGCAAATTTAAGGGAGTTTCAGAAATACGAATCCAGATTCTCGTTCCCCATCCCGAGATGCACATATGCCTCCTTTCGGCGCACCTACTCCATCAAGTTCAGTCCCTGAAGGGGAGCATTACAGTAGTCCGGCATTATACGGCAAAGTTATGGAGTTTCCAAAAATCCGATTTGAGATTTTTGTACCCCCCTCTCTCAGAAAAAACACCAGTAATCAATTTTCAACCCCCAAGAAGTTAATGGTAAGCCCCTGCCAAGGTTCGTGTAAAATACAGTAGTATGGCATTGTTTTGGCATAGTCATGGGATTTTCTTGAATTCAATTGGATGGAATATTTGGATCAGCGGTCCCTAAATATGTCTAGCGCCCACTTTTGCGTCCCTAAGTCTGTAAAAATAGGCGGTGCCGCTAAACACGAATATTACAGTTGTCCGCATTATCCCGCAAAGTTAACGGAACTCCTAAAATTCGATTTCAGATTCTCCTTCCACACACCGAAACCCAAACAATTTTACAATTTTTATGTATTTCAATTTTTAATACAAACAAAAAAGCTATTACGGTATTATAATTCCTTGCAAATTCAACCTAAATTTTGGAAAGCAAATTAAAATTCGTTGTGTAAAATACCCTAATTTGTATTTTTGAATAAAATGATGTTAGAATAGAATTTACCAAAATCTACAAAAAAAAAGTATCATTTTTAAATTTCAAAAGAAAACCTGTAAAAGTTCCCTTGTAATATTCAGAAATATTTCATGCATTGTATTAATATCCACAGATTAATATGAAATGAGATTAAAGTTCTATGTTTAAAAGTTTACACAAAAGAAATTTTCCTTCGAGTAAAACAATAAAATTTATTTTATTTGTCGAGAGGAATACATTTAATCATAAAAAGCGTTAGGTCATGTATGAATATACAAAAGTAAAATTGCAAAGACTATAGTCTATTCTTCAGGATAAATCCATGAATGCATTTCTGTCAAATTAAATACCACAAAAATTATGACCATTTTGTTCACTTTTTCATATACTTTCTTTCATGCTTACAAATACGAAAATTGACTACTTATGTAAATTTTTAAAAAAAAAAGACTTTCTGAAACTTTTAAAATATAAAAACTTCCTGAACTTTAAACTGAACGCAATTTTTTAATACAATTTTGCCTTTAAATGTAGTTAGATCTAAAATATCAACATGAATAGGCAAATGCTTTTTCAAACTTTTATTGTGAGAAAGCTTTATTGCCAGCACACCAGGCTTTCCCTTGGTATGAAAAAACACATGTTTTTTAAATAAAAAGTGTTGTTGCAAAAAATAAGGCTTTTCCTTGGCATGGATGTACAAATGTATTTTTAAAGTTCTTCTATAAGAGAAAGTTTTATTGCATACTTCACAAACATGAGGCTTTTCCTTGGCACGAATAAGTAAATTGGGATTTAAAGTACTTTTTTGAGAGAAAGCCTAATTGCATATTCCACAAACATGGGGTTTTTCCTTTGTATGAATACACAAATGATCTTTTAAAGTACTAATGTGAGAGAAAGTGTTGTTGCATATGTCACAAACATGAGGCTTTTCCTAGGTATAAATATGCAAGTGTGCTTTTAAAAGTACTACTTTGTGAGAAAGCTTTGTAGCATATGTCCTAAACATGAGGTTTTTTCCTTGGTATGAACAAGCAAGTGTCTTTTTAAGGTTTGTCTTCGAGAGAACAGTTTGTTGCATATCTCACAAACATGAGGCTTTTCCTTGTTATGAATAAACAAATGTTCTTTTAATTTACTACTTCGTGAGAAAGCTCTGTAGCATATGTCACAAACATGAGGTTTTTCCTTGGTATGAACAAGCAAGTGTCTTTTTAAGGCTTGTCTTTGAGAGAATGCTCTGTTGCATAACTCACAAACATGAGGCGTTTCCTTGTTATGAATACGCAAATGTTCTTTTAAAGCAGTACTTTGTGAGAAAGCTTTGTTGCATATGTCACAAACATGAGGTTTTTCCTTGGTATGAACAAGCAAGTGTCTTTTCAAGGTTTGACTTCGAGAAAACGTTCTGTCGCATATCTCACAAACATGAGGCTTTTCCTCAGTATGAATTCGCAAATGTTCTTTTAAATTACACCTTTGTGAGAAAGCTTTGTTGCATATGCCACAAACATGAGGCTTTTTCTTGGTATGAATATGCAAATGTTGTTTTAAATTACTACTTCGTGAGAAAGCTTTGTTGCATATCTCACAAACATGAGGTTTTTCCTTGGTATGAACAAGCAAGTGTCTTTTCAAGGTTTGACTTCGAGAAAACGCTCTGTTGCATATCTCACAAACATGAGGTTTTTCCTCGGTATGAATTCGCAAATGTTCTTTTAAAGTACAACTTTGTGAGAAAACTTTGTTGCATATGTCACAAACATGAGACTTTTCCTTAGTATGAATATGCAAATGTTCTTTTAAATAATTACTTCGTGAGAAAGCTTTGTTGCATATGTCACAAACATGAGGTTTTTCTTTGGTATGAACAAGCAAGTGTCTTTTCAAGGTTTGACTTAGAGAAAACGCTTTGTTGCATATCTCACAAACATGAGGCTTTTCCCCGGTATGAATTCGTAAATGTTCTTTTAAAGTACAACTTTGTGAGAAAGCTTTGTTGCATATGTCACAAACATGAGGCTTTTCCTTGTATGAATATGCAAATGTTGTTTTAAATTACTACTTCTTGAGAAAGCTTTGTTACAAATTCACAAACATGAGGCTTTTCCTTTGTATGAACGAGCAAGTGTCTTTTCAAGTTTGACTTTGAAAAAACGCTTGTTGCATATCTCACAAACATGAGGCTTTTCCTCAGTATGAATTCAAATGTTTTTTAAAGTACAACTTAGTGAGAAAGCTTTGTTGCATATGTCACAAACATGAGGCTTTTCCTTGGTATGAATATGCAAATGTTGTTTAAATTTCTACTTCTTGAGAAAGCCTTGTTACAAATTTCACAAACATGAGGCTTTTCCTTTGTATGCAAATGTGTTTCCAAGGTATGTCTTTGTAAGAAAGCTTTGTTACATACTTCACAAAAATAACACTTTTTGTTGGCATGAATAGGCAAATGATGCTTTACATTTTTATTATTTCCAGTGACAGCCATCTTCCTAATTTTAAAACAAGAAAATTTCTTTATTTACTACACAGAAAGAAATGTCACATCATTCTCTTAACCAATGATTTTAAATTATATTATTTTGCATGTGAAGAAATTGATTTCTTTTTAATGCAATACCTAAATTGGAACATTTGTTGCACTGGTTAAAATATGCACAAAATTAAATGCACCTGAATATCAGACTCTTACGCAGAACTAGCATGATACTTTCCATTAGATTGCTCAAGAAAATGGCCCCTTTAGATGAGATTTACTTAAAATAAAATAAAATCTAAAATATATTCATTGAATATATTTTAGATTTTACTCCCATGGAACCAGGGGATTAATATTAGCTTATCATCCAGCAATGGGAGAGAAACTGAAACAAAACATTCTGATAAAAGATCTACAACTTCTTAGAAAATAATTCAAAATGTAGTTTAAGTTCTAATAATTAAATTTTGTCTGCATAATAAAAATATTTGTTCTGTTTTAATAGTCTCCTGGTTTTCAATCCAAACTGAAAATCAGAGCTAAAAGAACTTACTGCATATTACTTGAATGGTATTAAAACATTTTTACAAGTATTTTTCATCCAATAAATAAACAGTCTGATTTTTTTACTGTCAAGATGAAAAGTAATGTCTGAGCATTCAGAAATTTAGAGGAATTATACTTTGCCTTCAATTACAAACATCTAAGAACCACATTGAGCATGTGTATTGTAATGTACAGGAAATTTGTTAAGTAAAGGTCCGAATTTTCCATGTTACTTAATTTTGCTATATTTTACCTATTCTAGTAGGGGTTTTATAAAGAGTTTTTAAAACATTTTATATAAATCCTTACCAGGTAATTTTTTAGTCAAAGAAATAATATTATTCCTAATAACTCCTAATTCCTATTTACAGCTTTTATTTAATAAAAGAGTTTTTTATAACATATTGGAGAGAATGATTTCTGCAACAAAACAATAACATAAACACTTGATGAACATAAGACTTTAGCAATATTTCTTTTAAAAAAATTAAACTATATATATTACTCAAATCTGTAAATGTTAGAAAATAAATATGGTTAAAAAACTTCTGAAATTTCATTTCTAACCCTGAGTAGAAATCTGTTATTTAGACCCTAGTGGTTTGTAATTTTTTACACACACATGTTTCCTTAAAGAACAAAACACTTTCAAAATGGATTAGACGTTTTTTAAAGAATTTAGCATTATAATCATGATTAATTTTAATATCAGACATGATACTTCATGATATGTAAGACTCACCATATGCTTAATTTATTTAGAGCAGTAATTGCCAAACTTTAGTACTTCACAGATACACTTAATCTAAAATTTTATATTTTTTTTGGACCACTAATATGACTGTCCACTTTATGGTAGACCACTGTTATAGTAGTCTACCATAAGATGTGCAATTATATTAGTGGTCACTTATTATATATTGTCACTTATTTACATCTCTGTTTCCATTCCCATGTCACTGAAAAGGAATTTCAAGAAAACAGGCAACATAAAGCAATATGAGTATTATGCTGCTAATTTAATGTGATTACCAACTCTCACTTTCAAATGTTGCTAGATTTACTGTCAAAAATAGCTAAAAAGCAACTAAGAATTTTGGTAAAATTAGTAACTGAAGTTTAAAAAAGTATAATTCATATTCTATAAATTTTGAAACTCATCATTTTTGAAACTGAATCTTTATGAAAATATAAAAAATATCTCAGATTTTTTTCTGTAGACCACCAAAATTCTTTCACTGACCACCGGTTAGAAACTGCTGCTTTAGAGTACATTTAGAGGAACTCATATTTTATACTTAATTGACAAAAAGTTTGTATATATACCTAAAACACATTATGTTATACATGTAAGCATAAAAAGTATTAAAAAATACACTAATGAAAATTTTTAAAAATTGTTTGAATCTCAATATTAAAAAAAAATACTGTTTTAAATAATTTTTATTAAACTATCAAGAGAAAATTAATGTTTGTAATAATTAATTTTAAAAATCCTTACCTAAAATAACTTTGGTGCACTCACTAGACTAGCTAAAGAAGATGAATGTATGGCAGCAAAATTTCTTCAAAGATGAAAAAGTCGATAACATTCTCATCACTTCCAAAGAAATCAAAACATAATGTATTAGAATATGAGCCCATGCAAGGTTAATAATATGTACAATATATGCTTTTGATTAAAAAATTAACTATCAAACAGGATTCTAACTTGCCTTAATGGCAGAAAAAGATATTTTGGAGTTTGTTCAAACCTCAAAAAACATCATTGATACAGATTCCAAAGACGAAAATGGAATGAATACGCAGCTCTCTCTCTCTTGTCTAGGTCATCTGAAATGAGGAGCATCACGAAATATATGCAAAATTATTTGGGCAAACATTCCAATGGTAAAATGAACAACAAAATGGATGACATCACACAATTTGATGTTAAAAAACACAATAAAAAGAAAAATATCAGATTATATTCTAAAAACTCAATAAATGTTTTGTTTTTCAAAAAACTTGAAAATTTTGATCAAATTTCCGTAAGTTCCGGTAAATGTTTTGTTTTATTGATTTTTATTAGTTATACTAGCTTTCATGGCCCGGCGTTGCACGGGCTTTTACCGAGTGCATACATATGTGCAAATGTGAAATTAACATGGGGATTAAGTTATACCGAGGGTATAACTTAATCCCCATGTTAATTTCCTCCTTTCTTTCTGGTACCAACACTTTTGTGTGGTTTTGACGCGTACGATGTGAGTGCATGACCCGTGAGTGCGTGTCATGGCTTTGTCGCTTAACATTTTCCCTTCTCTTCACAAATTCAACACTTCCAATATTATTTTTCGAAATTACTTTGATTTCTTTGTTTCTTTCCTCTCCGCTTAGCCCGGCGTTGCACGGGCTTTTACCGAGTGAATAACTTCATCCCCATGGAAATTTCGTGTTTTCCTCAGGCCGATAGCACTTATGTGCGCGATGTGAGTGATTTCTTTAACTATGTCATTAAAACTCCCTTTTTCGAAATTTGTTCTTGCATTGGTGTGGTGTTCTAATTATTAGAGATGGGTGAAAGCGCAGGTGTCGTCCTCTTCACTTGACCAAGGTTGAAAATTTCGAGGTCCATCGCCAATAACCCGCGAACAGTGCGAACTACTTTCACTGTATTTAAATCTCCATTCTTTATCCTTGATAACCATTTTGTCAATGTATTCTTTCAACCTCAAGTGCATGCTTTGATTTTGATGGAACTGTGGAATTGTTGATGAGATTGAATGAGATTCGAGAGAACTGATAAGGGAGAATGTGCCAAATTTCTTTTGGAAATTGGTCTAACAACCCAGAACACTAATATGCAAATTCTATGCAATTTTAATTCCTACATATTTCTAGAGATTTTAAATTTGTTATACAAATTTTTATTTCTAACAAAATTTATTTTATCATTTATGAATAGAACAGTACCCACAAGCTGTAAAAATTTATAAATCATTTAAGCCAATTCAACAAAGTTGCATATAAGTTCAAAATTTTTCATTGGGATAAAGATAACCAAAGAATTATTTTTATATCTCCCCCCCCCCCATTACATACACACAAATAAACAATCTATAAAATGGTATTTCAACCTCCTACTTTTAACTTGAAGAGAAAATAGTTATAAAAAATGTACTATTATATTTAATGCATACAAGTAATCACATAAAAAATAATGATGTGAAATGTTAGTAGTTTTCTGAATGAAAAAATGTTTAAATTAAAAGTTTCTTTTGAATGTAGCATTTTCTATCTCAGAGTCAGACTAAGAGGTACTGAAGCCTTGGTGAAATTGTCGAAATGGCCACTGGTCCGCCAAATTTTTATAAATCGCCAACTGAGCGCATTTTTACGCTGCCATCCGACTTCTTCCTCACTGATACAAAACCACGAGGGTTACCAGATTTGGAGCAATTATCGATTTGGCGAAAAACCACTTGGCGGGATAAGTGGCCGATTCAACAATTCAACCGAAACCTTTGTGCCAATATTAAAAAAAAAATTTTTACCATAAAGAACAAGATATTTTAAGATTTAATTTTTTATCATTCAATATTCTATTGTCTTAGAACTGAATAAATACCAGCCAGATGGAAATTTATACAATTAATTCTTTACATATTTGCTTTAATTGCTTCTTATCAACTATTCTATTATTAGCATTTTTAAGAGTATAAAAATAATGCATATAGACAATCCAAAGTCATATTAATTGCAGAAAATTCGAAATTAATTATACAGAATGCTATGCCCAGCCTTCCCTTTGAAGCAACATATTCTACATTGCTGGCCTTCTTAAATCCAGTGCTTCACTCTCCTTGCACGTTTCTTCACATTTCCCTAGAAGAATAAAAAAAAAAAACTACTTACTATCTTACAAGCAACACTGAAATTCCTCTTCTTGTATTAGTGCTCTATATGTCCTGAACCTAAAATTAGAAGCACAACAAAAGAAATAGCTTTCCAAAGAGAGATTATCAGTTCTCATTCACAAAGTAAACAAGCTGAAGAAAGCTCCAATAATAGTAAGCATTCAAAATTATTGAGAAAAAATATATATTTTATGGAAGAAAAAAAAAAACGTAACTGTGAATTTAATTAATTCAGTTCCCCCTCTTTTTTTTTTAGACACATAGTGCTCTGAAGATTTTTTTTTTTTTGATGTAGCTTACATTCCATGCAGTTCTTTATTGTTCTGTAGTAGTAATATTTTTGTAGGATCTGAATATTATAAATAAGACATCCTTTGCAATTGCAACATATAACTTTCCTTCTTTTTGGTACAAATTATTAGCCCCCTAATACACATTTATATGGTATTACTTTAGAGGCTGTAATAAAAAAACACAAACACACAGCCTTAGTAAGATTTTATAATAAAAAAAATTAGCTCTAACAATTTTTATTAATGAAATGTAATTGAACACTTCTATAATTTGCTTTATTACCAAACAAAACTTTAAATAAAGCTCACGTATCCTGTTGTCAAGTTTATGTCATTCCTTATTGTAGCAACTCAGTAAATTTTACCTAAGATAAATATTTAATGGAATTTGATGAGAAACGCCGAACATGAATTCAAAGTGGATGACGCTAAATAGAGAGCACTTTTTGAGTTGCTCTCGCCTCCGGCATTTCTCTTCGGCACGGTCAAAGCAAAAGAGTTTGCTTGTCATTAGTAGATGTGCAATGATGGCATTATTCCGGGTTGCCTGGTTTGGCTTTATAGCATTTTTTGATGCCCTACTGATTCATTGAAATATTAAAATTATCTCCAATTCGGATTGTTTTTCAGACTATATTTTCTTCCATATTTTAAGTGTTATAGAGTTTAATTGGAAAATCTTCAATATCGTGGGTCCATTTGGTGTGGTAGTTAGGAGAAGAGCTGCCAGCTCAGGTGTCATCCTCGTCACTTGAACAAGGTTCAAAATTACGAGGTCCGTCGCCAAAAGCCTTAATGTAGCTGAACAGTGCGACATTAATATTCTTTCACTCTCACTCAATATCATGGGCTGGGAATTTTCACCGCCAAATCCTTTTTCTAGCCGACGGACTATCGCCAAGGTGTATCCCTGAGAGGAACCGGGATGTCTTCAGAAACAAGGGCTATTTCAAGCATCAGAATACGCCAAAAACGCCAAGCAGCGCGAGTATCATTCAAATGTGGCTGCCCGTCTGTTGGATCTTCTTACGTCTGACTGCATCACTAAGTTAGAGTAAAAGAGTTAGAAATTGTGGGCTTCCACCACAAAAAAGAGTTCGAAATACAATTACAACTTTTAAATAGAATACATTAAAAAAATGAATTTTTAATATTTGTATTTCAGGGTAGAAATTTTCAACTAGTTTTTGAACAATATTTTGATTTTAGTTGAAAAGATTAAGATATAAGAAATTTGTTTGTATATTAAGCGCTCAAAAACAGTTCCATTACACATATAATTCTTTTTTTTTTAAATAAAATTTCTAATTTTCTTTTGAAACAATTGGTATTTTTTTAAAAGTAAGGAGATCTCGTTATATTTAAACATGAAATAAATATTATTGAAATTTATTAAAATAGTATTAAATATATAAATAAACTTAATTTTTAAATTTTTTTTCTCTCTTATCTTTATTTATTATTACATACTATGTTTACTTTTTCTAAATCTATTTATATATATATATATATTTTAAGTTTTTACATTTTATTTTTTTCAATAAAACTATTTTCTACTTATACTGTGTATTTTCATATACTGTTATTTTGAAAATTTTTACGATTAAACTTTTTTATAAATGCTATATACATATATATTTTTATGTTAGTATTTCTAATATCTTCAAAAAACTATTTTTGACTACTCATTATTTTAATGTTAAAAATTAATATTTGATTTACACAGATATGCTAATAAAATTTTTAAAAAATGAAAAGCTTATTTTGATTGCAAAATTTATTTCAATAAAAAATAATTTACAAATTTTTCTTCGTTTTTTTTTTTTTAAATTTTGAAACTTTTTAGATAAAATATTAATAAAACTTTTCAACTTCTCACAATTGTTATTTTTTCTATAATTCCCTTGAATCGAATTATGTATGCACTGCCAGTTTTTATGAGCAGCTTGACCACTAGACCGTGGTAGCTTAATGGTCAAGGTCACCCGCTCGTAGCTGGCGTATCATGAGTTTGAGCCTGGTACCGTTGAAGACCCGCCGTGCAAAGGAGGCCGATGCACGTTAAATATGTCGAGGGGTCCAATTCCTCTCGTTGGTGTGGTGTGGAAGTTAGGAGAGCTGAGGTGTCTTCCTCAAAACATGACCATAGTTCAAAATAATGAGGACCTTCACCAATAGCGTTCGTGCAGCTTTATAGTGCGATGTAAATATATATATAACTCTCTCTCTTACTTTCTTGAATAATGTTATTAACAATTTTTACATTTGTTTTAATTTAAAACTTGTTGTTTGATATTTAATTATTGGAAATGCTATTTCTACACATTTTTAAGAGGAAGAGGATGACGGAAGATGGTACATCCTTCCCTAACTGCCACACCACATTCACAATAAAGAAATAAGAGTCAAAATTAAATGCTATCATCCTTTGCATTCAGTTTTTCAAAATGTATTTATACAAATACAAAAGTAGCTTTAATGCTATTCTTAAAAATGCAGCTATCTTTCCAATATAAAATTTGGGAATATTTCTGAAAAATTCTATATTCATTTTTTTTTTTCTTTCAGAAACTGCCGCAAAAAAATATATGTTCGTGTTCTATATGTTTTCTCAAATTTTATTTTTAAAATTAATGGGTCTTTGTAGTTTTTATTATTTAAATACATTTAAAAAAATTTATTTCATTTTTTAGTTAATAAACTATGTATAGTTTGAAAATAATTCATTTTTTATGAGTATTGCTGGCTGCGAAAGCTGTATAAAAATTTAAATTTGCAATATCTATCCAGTAATTGTCAATTTAATTGATATTGTCAAATTTACTTCATTATTGCATTTTTTATGCAGGAATAATTGTGCTTCAGAATGAGGAAAACTTGCCGTCAGAGTTTACTACAAGAAAGAAAGAAAGAAAATTTTTACTACCACTTTTTGGAACACTTATTATCAACAAGAAAATTAAATGCAAATGTTATTGAATTTCATTACTTCAACATTTTCAAATGAAGATTATAATAAAAAGGAAATATATTAATTAATGAAGATAGATATCTTGACTTTATAATTTCAGACAAAACTTTAATTTCAATCCAGATAGTAAAGAATATTTTAATTAAAGTGCAATTCAATGGTTTGTTTTTTTATATATATCAAACACAAATCCATTCATTTTGTTAAATAGATTTATAGTGTAAGTATAGCAATTTTTTGTGTATCTGAATCCAACTTATTGGGATTCCCCATTAACTTCAAATATAAGAGAATGTATCACTATACAATTAATTCTTAGCAGTGGCGTACACACACACACACACACACAAGGGAGGGTTTGAGAGTTCAATACCCCTCCTTAGACCAACAAATTTTTAATTTTCGACATCTAGCTTATGCCTTCGCGCTTAGGTCTACGTGTTTTTTACCCCTCTCCCCCCCCCCCAAAAAGAGGTATGTGCATGCTACTAATTCTTAGACTGAATTATAAAACGAGTTTAAAAGTATTATATATTTTCTTTTCAACATTGTATAAATATTCAGAAAGAATTCAATTACTCCTTTCAAAAAAAATTTTTAAAAAATTAGATTTTCACGTAAAAGAAATCAAGTTTATAATTTAATTTTATTTTTTTAAATGTATCGTTTATGTATTCCCTTTCCCATAAATTTCAAAAATTTTGCTAAAAAGTGAAGAGATATGTACACAATGGCGCACACAAGGGGTGACCCCCTCCAAAGCCCTTGAGTTTTTTTCAGTTGATGATAATCCTATATGTATATAATGCAAAATTTAATTAAGTACTTGTTATTACAATTTATTTTATTAATTAATGCTAGCTATTAATTCAGTAATTTTTTTTTACTATTTTTTGTTAACAAAATCAGAAGAATTAATTGGTTTTGTCTTGAGGTATGATACAAGTTGGGGAACTTTCTACAATGAACCCTTCCCCCCTTAAAAAATGTTTATATGCGCTACTGTAAATACACATTAGATTTTGCTACAAATAAGTTTTTTTTTTTAAATTTACGATGTTTTTGATCTAAATAAAATATAAATTTAATTAGAAATTTTTGTTTATTTGAAAATAACTTTATTGAGGAGTGATTCAAAAAATGGGTAGAAAATATTGTTGCTGTTATTAAAAAAATGCAACAGCAATATTCATTTGTTTAAGTGGGGTCAAAAGGAAAAGTTAATGATTTTCACACAAAAGAAAAATTTAATTGTTTGAGCTCTTTCTTAATTTTAATTATTTTGCTTGAATTCAAAGTGAAAATCCTTCGTGATTTAATCTCTTATATTATGCTTTAAGTTTATTCAATATTCTGGTATTTGAATTTTGATAGTTATTACAAAAGAAGAAAGTAATCCCTTGTATGGTAAATATCCCCTTTTACACGAGTAAAAAAAAGAACAGTTTTGCTTGTCTTTCTGTCCCCACACAATCGATGAGCTCTCTTTAAAACTGCCATGTCTTCATTTTTAAGGAGTTGGGAGATCACTGGCGACAATCTATTTTAGACACATTTTTGACCGTTGGTTTTGACCTTGCCATTTCCACACCCTACTGTTTTATATTTTCTCATTTTTGCCTGTCTCTCTTTCGAAGTAAGGCATTTTACAAACTATAAATCCAACTACATTCTGTCAGATAAGGATTCATGTTGTCAATGCTAAAAATACTATGAAAAGCCGTTGGAGAGGGGTTAAGCAATTAGTTGCCTCTATGAACACTTTCCTTCCCCTTTGGCGGAAGAAACCTCCCAACATCTCAAACGGGTACTGTGTCGTATTATGAAGAATTTGACCCCTTGGATAAAACGACCCTTCTCTATTGTTCAAGCAAAAGCTGCTCGCTGTGAAATTTTTAATAGGACCCCTTTTCTTTCTCTGATAAGGATCTTTAGCTGACCGGTCCCTCCGCTCACTGTATGCATTCTCCTTCCGACAAACAACGACTTTTGCAGCTGGCACATAATAAAATAAAAAACCATAGCCATGTCCATTTTTTCTCAGCTAGCACTTCATTTAAGTGCCCATGCAAGAGTTAACAATATTTCAGTAATTCAACCAACTTCAACTGCAATTAAAGACAAAATTACAATTTATTTAGTCTGAATATCAATGTAAAAATTAAATATTTAAATTTATGTGTTCCATAACCCACAATTTTCTAAAAAGTGTTATTGCATATTTAAAAATATCATACAAATATCAAAAACTCAGAATTGGATTTTAAAAATATATTAATACTACTAAATGCTGAAAATTATACTAACAGTGAAATTTTGAATGTGAAAAAAGAATGTTTTAGAAATCACTTTTCTCTTTACAAAACAAAAATAAACGTTTTAATCAATAAGATTTAGATCTTTTCAGAGATCATAGTCAATCTTCAAAAAATTCTAACATTAGATTTAGATTTGGTTATAGACTAGATCCAATAAAAATATGATTAATATGATAATTTTGTGGATAGGATGCAAAAATGAGAAATTTTTTTAAAATTAATATACTTAACAGACCAATCATGCATTTCTCTAAATTTGTAAAAAATAAAAACTAACTGGATTTTTTATTTCTCATACAAAGGGGTTTTTTTTTGTCATTATACTGTAGTTTTTACCTCAAACAGTAAAATTCAATAAAATATGAATTTCTTTTTTGTTTGATTATTACTGCTTAGTTAGAAATATCAGCAAAATTTCAATTTTATTAGCAAAAAAATATTTATTTATTTAAATCCTTAGTAACCCTGTCCTTTTAAAAAGTAAAATCATTTTTAGGATTTAAGAAGAAACGCAAATCTTCTAAGCCCTTATCTAGAATGAAATTTAAATATTGATTAGCATAATTAATTGGAATTTATTAACATTATATTCTATTGCTTACTATTCCGGAGTTCAATGAAATGATTTTATACTCGTTAGTACAATGTCCTGTAAAGCTAAATAGTTTTCTAATGGAAAATGCACCTTTTTCCGTTTGCGGAAATAATACCTATAATGAAAGAGAAGTAACTTTTAATAGATCATCAGATTCTCCATTAAAATCTAAGTTTACACAAGAACAACTCCTAAATTTTAGGATGTAAATTCATGCAAAATACATGGGATTTGTTTCACAGTTTAAACATTTTAATGCCCTTCAAAACTATGCATTTAAATGGAAAAACATTTTTGAATGTATCTGCGGGAAAAAAAGAATAAAATATAAGAAAAAAAATGAAACACTGAGAGAGAATATGAAATGTGATTGCAGATGATTTCAATAGATCTAGACTTTAACAGTTTGTGTAACAAGCACATATTCTAGTTACTGAATATAACACATGAGTAAGTGTTACTTAGATCACAAATTAATATTACTAGTGATTATAAATTATATTGAAAAATCACAGTAAAAATTTTGATGAAAAATATAGTACTTTTTTTAAAAATTGTCTTTACATGAAGTACCTATAACATGTTGATCTACTTCAAAATATTATTTTTTTAATTGCATTCTTTATAGTATTTGTGTGTGTGTGGAATGGAGCTCCCTGAAAATACCTTATAGTTCTAAGGATTACGTGAGTTTAAAAAGCTTGACAACCACTGTGGCACATAAATTGGGTCGGTAACTGGTATTATCCTAACTTGTACTCAATACCACCCATTTCACGTTATAATTAGCACTTGCAGAGTTTCACATGATAGACCTTTGCTAAAATCAAAATTCAAATCACAACTCAGCTGCGGCTCTTTAAAAAACAATAAAAGATACAAAAAATATTTTAATATAAAATAAAAATTAATGTTCTAATTAAACATATAGAATTATTGCTCAAAGTGCAGCTTTTTATACCCAGGAGTATATTACAGAAACCTTTCATGAAATGCAGTTTCCTAGTTTATAAAAGATAGTTGAAAAAAAAAATGCAAATGATTAAATTTAAGACATTAGATAATAAGTATTATGAAAGATTGTGTAGATTTCCCTTGAATATATGGCCTGATTTGAAAATACCAGATAGTATCATATTTTAATTGCGTGACTTTTTACAAACATTTTTTTTTTTCATATTTGTTACTTCACTAAAGATTTAGAAATTTGCAGTGCTTTTATCTTAACACAATACAAAGTGTGCGCAGTTTTAAGACACACACACGCATTCCAATGGTGAAATGAATAACAAAATGAACGACATCGAACACTTTGTTGACAGTTTGATGCTAAAAAAGTCAATGCAAAGAAAAATATTAGATTATTTTCCAAAAACTCAATAAATGTTTTGTTTTTCAAAAAACTTTAAAATTTTGTATTAATTTTAATTTAATTCTTGTGAATGTTTTTGTTTCACTGATTTTTATGAAATACATGCATATACATTCGATGTAGATAAAATAAGCTCTGATAAACTTAATTTTGTTGATATGTTTTATTTTTTTTGTACTATTTCTTAACACGAAATTCTTTTAACAAAATTCTTCAAAAAAATATTTCAGTCCCTTCAGTTTCGTGTTAAGTGATTTTCACTATATATGTAATAAATCATTTGTTTTTTGCTGGACTCTTCAAAACATATATTCCCAAGCTTTTTTGTCTCATAGACCCCTTGTCATGTTTTTCAGGGGGCAATGATTGGGATAGACCCCTGCTCAATTAATATTGAGTTTTTGCAAATTTATCAACTTAACTGTCTTTTTGACAGCTGGTACTACTACCCCTACGTTCAAAGAATTAAATTTGTAACTGTAATGAAGCATAGTGTTTAAAATTTAAAAATCACTGTGAATTAATTAAATTAAAAGTTAATTAATAAATAAAACTGTTAAATATAATAACTAAACAATAAACAAATGATTTTAATGGGAGGATCTGGTGTTACAATATCAAATTTTCAACATTTGGTATCAATTTTGTCAGATTTAACCTTAAATCTCCTCTGTTAGTAGTGTCCAATTTTTTTTTTTTTTTAGTTTTTGGAGATAGGCAACACTGCGCTGAAACTCCTTCACATTCGGAAAAGCAATTCGAAATTTCCTCACGATATTCTATAGTTCCGGACTAATAACAGGTTTCACTTTTTAAAGCCAAAATTCCTGACATCTGTTTCTAAACTTTAAGACCTTCGTTAGAGGTCATAACGATCAGTCCCTATTGTAATGTGACATTTTTTCTTCAATGTGACCATATGAATCCATTGCCGATTGTGGTATTACCATAGTTAAAGCATTCTCAACCCTGGTTTCAAAATCTGAATTAAAGGCATTTAACTGTTGAACTTAGGTTAATATGTCCTGACAGATTGTCTGTGTCCAATTGATAAAATTCGGGATCTCTAGTATTATCCTTCTTTAGCTGATCTGGCGAGAAATGCTGAAATAGTTCTTGTTTTAATGAAATTCATGCTGTCCACTTGTAAGTACAAACTAACCTCATTAATTTTAGTAAATAAATCTGTTAAACGGGTAAAATTTAGTTTCCACTTGATTAATTTTTTTTTAAAATTAAATTAAAGTCACGTTTTTGTTTTATGAGACCCACTATCATAGATATTTTTATTTATTGTAAAACAGCTTATTCTGACGGTTTATGTTGCTATTTGATCTGGTGAACGTGTTAAGATTTGTCAATAATAATATTCATGGAATTGGAAAATGCCCCGTAGTCATCACATTCTCTATGAAATGAAACATTCGTTAATTTACAGGTGTCATTTTTATGAAAAATTTGAAAAAAGAATATTCGAATACTTAAATTTTTTTTCTACGAGAATATTTACGAGGGCTGTTCAAAAAGTATCGAGACTGAATTTATTATGCAAAAACATACATACATAAACAGGTTTTGAGTCAATCTCCTTCGAAATATGCTCCATTGGCAGTAACACACTTGGCCCAACGATGTTTCCAGTCCTCGAAACATTTCTGGAACTCAGACTTTGGGATGGCCTGAAGCTGCTGTGTCGAATTCTGTTTTATGGTTTCAATGTCCTGAAACCGGTGTCCTTTTAAGGTGTTCTTGATCTTGGGAAAGAGGAAAAAATCAGGAGATGTTGCCAGTCGTTGGAATTGCTTATCCTCAGTGAGGAGACGCGGCACAAACTTTGCAGACACTCGGCGCATGTTCAAGTCCTTTCTCAAAATTTCATCACATGATCCTACGGAAATGTGACACTCCTGTGCAATTTCTCGGACTGTTAAACGACTATCAGAGTGCACCACAGCCTTCACTTGTGCAATCTTGTCCTCAATGCGAGAGGTGGATGGGCGTCCAGAACGGGGATCACTGTTCACTGATTGACGACCCTCCTTGAATCGTCGGAACCACTCGAAAACCCGAGCACAACTCATCTCCAAATGCTGTTTTCATCATCTCGTAGGTTTCGGTACCCGTTTTACCGAGCTTAAAGCAAAACTTGATACAGATTCGCTGATCAGTGTTTTCACACTTTTTCTTTTTTCGACGAACGCACGCAAACACTCCACGTGAAAGAAGTCAGTGTGACTGAACGGCGCGCTGTACAGACCTGCCGAATTTTGTGAGACAAGGTGAAATATGCACGCGCATGATGCACACAGTCCCTCCGCTAGGGGTTTTCTGGAATAAATAGAATAAATTCAGTATCGATACTTTCTGAACAGCCTTCGTATACCAAGAAATGCAAGAATGTGTGTGAATTATGCATCATTAATACTAATTTAAAAGCAAAAAAAGTAAGGTCTCTCTCTACATATATTGTGTATACAATTTTAAGGAAGAATCTACATTTTGCCTACATTATTTTCTGATGCATGAAATTCTAATGAATTTAAAAGGCTTAATTTAAGTGTTGGTTTAATTAAGTAATTTTATTTTATCGAAAAACATTCTATTTGATTTATAATTGTTATATTAAAAACAATACAAATTTCTAACCATTTGTTAAGTGGAATAATTATATAAAATAAAATTATTGGTAAGTTTAATGAAATTCATATGAAATTTAAAGATTTTTAATACAATTTGGTATGTTCAAATTAATCAATTTATTTTTCATTCAAAGAAATCTATTTTTAATAAAGTTTAGTTTTTTTTAATGCTTATAAAATCAGTCGTTTCCATTTTCTACTTTCTTTTATACATTAAAAGACTGCAGTTCGTGATAGATTTCCGCAGTACAGACCTATTTATAAGAATCTACATTCTAAGGGAAAATTCTACATAGTATTTAGTTTTCACGTCTATTTTTACTTCGTATAAGGTATTTCTATAGCTTTTATCTTTTTTAATGGGTCGCAGTTTAAAAGATTAGTCATGGGTTCGAATCCTGATTTTACCAAGAATTCCCTTTGTGAAATTCTGCAAGTGCGACTTAATATAAGAAACGGGATCTCAAATTTCTCGAATGATGTTGTATGGTAGTTAATAAAATAAAAATTAAACATCCTAGCTGAGGTGTGATTGCATATAAATTTGAAGTCTGCAGCCAAAAGAACCCATGTTCTTAAATTTCAATGTTAAATTAATTTATAAAATTAGTTGTCCATTTTTGTTGTTTTTTTATTAATAACACTATTTGATTACTATTATTTAAAATTTAATTTTTAGGTTTAAGAAGTGTTGAATAATTTTTAGCGATGCAATGAATATGGGACAATTTTCTTCCAAAAGTCATTCAATAGCTAATCCATCTAACATGTATATTTTTCATCTTTCTAGCGCAACGCTTCTATTAAATTCAATTACTAAAAAGCTTTAAGTGCTGTCCATTGAATTAGATTAACTAACCTAAGTCTCTCAGACGTGTTTTCTATATCAGGGTTGTGAAGCAATTCCAAAATATCCTCGAGGATATCACATAGGTCTTCACACTCTGCACATGTATTTGCTTTGTCAAGACGGGTGCTGGCTTCGACTGCATCGAAACACAAGTGATCAAGGGAAAACAAGTCATCTACCTTTGATGAAGCGACATCTGTCCTGGGAGCGGACATATCCAAAATGGTAATGCAAGTAAGAAGTTGAACACAAAATTCAGGGAGTGAACGCGAACACAAAATCCAATCGGCGAAGGGCCGGCACTAGGCCTAATAGCACCGCGTGTCACAGTCAAACTTCGAAAATAATCCGAGCAAAGGAGGTGCGTAGGTTCGAAAATCACGAACAAGGCCAAAGTTGTCACCAAATCCAAATCACCATGCACGGAGAAAAAAGAAATACTCAAAAATGAGCACTTGGACATACTCATTTTGAAATGAGTTTGTTTGTATCAAATTTGAACACATGCCGTTTCGAATATGAAACATTACATGTACTCAAAATTTCAAAAAATGGTTAATTAACACTATCAAACAAATTAAAAAAGTTTTTTTAATATACTGGCTACATATTTAAAGTTTGGGGTCCAACAACAAATTTAGTTCTCATAAATCTTCCGAACTATTTTTCGTTTCTACCACGCTACCAGCGGACGAACACATGAGTACTAGATTGTTTTGATTTTGTCTTTTGACTTTAAATCAGAGAAGTCTTTTTCTTGACCTTTGAATTAAAGTTTTCACCTATTTGTTTTACAAAAGTATGTGCTTTGTTTTTAATATAAGGCTATAATAGGAATTTAGCGAAAAAATTTGATAAAAATCTGCCTTTTTGTGGCGGATTACTTAAAAAGACATTGTTATAAATTTAAGATATGTGGCTACCTTCGGAGCATTTTATTGAAACATATAAATTTTCAACTAAAAAAAAAACTTTTTTCTTTAAAAAGGGTGTGCATAGAACTAGGAATTAAAATACAATTCCACAAAATTTAAAATAATTTTGGTTAGATTGGGAATTTTTTGTGAAAAATTGCAGTTACAGTAAACCTTGTATCGAAAATTCTAATTAATATATTCAAATAATATTAAAACTGCACAAAAATAACATCATTATCTGTGCCTAGAGCGATAAGATTTATATTTTTGAAATCTGTCAATTTTTTCAAAAAAAAAAACGTTTTTTTTCTCACAAATTGTATGTGCAAAAAAAAAAAAAAAAAAAAAAAATACATACACAGAGATTATAGTCTATAATACAAATAAAATAAAATAAAAATTTTCTGAAAATTTTATTTCAATATCTTAAAACGAAATCCATTTGTGAACTTTACAGTGAAGCCAAAAAACATAGTTTCTCAGACAATGCTTTTAAAGATTTAAATACCATATGAAAAATGTTCTACTAGTTGTACATTTCTTAAACTCACCATATTTATAGCTCAAACTCTCTTTAGCTTCATATTTAACTAATTTTTTAACCCTTTTGCTGTTTTCTGGAGAATTTTATAGATTATAAAAATTGTCGAGTTTAGTAAAATTTTCATGAAAAATTGCAATTAGGATCTTTTACACAAAATTCTAATGAATGTATTCAAATAATATTAATACAGTACATAAATAATGGAACATCTTTATATGTATTAGGAATTAAAAGATTTGTATTACTTTTAAAAGTTTTTTAAATATGCCAAATTTTATGCATAAACTCGATTTCTTAAAAAATTAATGATTTTTCTTTTCATTTAAAAGCATTGAAGTACATAAATACAGTGAACCCAAAAAGTGTTCGTACACTTGCAGTTTCCTATAAAAATTTTATGATTTCGACTAATAAAAATTAATGTATAGAAGTTGTAATTTTCTTATGATATCTGCAATTCGTTCTTAATGGAATGACATAATTATTTTTTTAAAAATAGTATAACTATTAATTTTAAAAATTAATAATCAAAAAGCTACTGAAAAATTACGCCACAAAAGTCTTCGTACACTTAACAAAAATCCAACATAGCTTTAAATATTGTATTTCTTTCTTAATTTAGAACTTAGTAGGATATCTTTTAGTGTCCACAACAACTTTTAAATGTCTTGATGTAGATTTAATGAGCTTTTGTAATTTCTGCATCGATTTTCCTCCATGCTTCTGTGATTATTGTTTTTACTTCCCATTATGTGTTCATATGTCATGTTTTCTTTTTATTTTAAATCTAGTTCTCCCCAAATATGCTCTGCTGGGCTAAATAAATTGATTGAGGAGGTGTTTTCAAAGTTTTGGGTACAGTTATAGAGACACTAACGGTGTATATTGAGAGCAGTACGCTTGGCGTCATTATCCTGTTGAAAAATGAAGTCGTGTTCAATATCAAATTTTGGAAAGACAATTTAAGATTTCTCTTTAAGATATTTGACTAGAGCTCATGATTCTCAATACCATCAAAAAATACCAAATTGCGTAATTCTGTGGCTGATTTACGCCCCCAAACAAGAACACTTCCAATTCCATGGTTCATTCATCCAACTAGATTCTTGTGACTAAGTTTCAGAAAATTCAAAATTGACAGGAAGTGATTGGGATGACAGAAAATTCAACATTTTTGGTTCTGATGGGCATATAATAGTTTTAAAGGAAAAAAATGAGGCATTTAATCCGGTGAATTTATGTGGAACAAGAGCTCCTCCACCTCCATGCTTCAACACAGAGGTGTTCTTGCGGGGTAGGGGGGTGTAAATAGGCTTTAGGTAATTTGGTATTTTTTGATGGTATTGAGAATCATGAGCTCTATTTAAATATTTTAAAGAGAAATGTTAAATTATCCTCTCAAAATTTGGATATTTCAGACGACTTCATTTTTTAACAGGATAATGACGCCAAGCGAACTGCTCTCAATGTACACCGCTGGTGTCTCTAAAACTGGACCCAAAATTTTGAAAACACCTCCTCAATCAATTTATTTAGCCCAGCAGAGCATATTTGGGGAGAACTAGATTTAAAATAAAAAGAAAACATGACATATAAACACATAATGGGAAGTAAAAACAATAATCGCAGAAGCATGGAGGAAAATCAATGCAGAAATTACAAAAACTCATTAAATCTATATCAAGACGTCTAGAAGTTGTTGTGGACACTAAAAGATATCCTACTAAGTTCTAAATTAAGAAAGAAATACAATATTTATATATAAAGCTATGTTGAGATTTTTGTTAAGTGTACTAAGACTTTAGTGGCATAATTTTTCAGTAGCTTTTTGATTATGAATTTTTAAAAATAATAGTTATACAATTTTTAAAAAAATAATTATGTCATTCCACCAAGAACAAGTTGCAGATATAAAAAAATTACAATTCCAAAATATTAATTTTTATTAATCGGAAACAATAAATTTTATAGGAAATTGTAAGTGTACGAACACTTTTTGGGTTCATTGTAAATACACAGAGATTAGATTTTGATTCATAACACAGATAGAACTAAATAAAACATGTTCTGAAAATTTAAATTCAATATCTTAAAAATATTTTGTGTAGGGATCAGCATCTGGTTTTGTTAACTCCAATTCCAGTTTACTAATTATGCTATAAATTTGCTTCTAGATATCGTAGAAACAAAAATAGAGTGTTTTATGGAATCTTAAATGTATTGGCTATAAAATAAAAACACAAAAGTAATTTTGAAAATTTTCACCAAAACTGCGAATTTTGGGTAGTCACATATCTTAATGAAATTTACTTGATTCATAATAAGTCATATTGTTTGATTTTTTTGGGCACTTTGCTTATAGGCAAATAAAAATTTAAGTATTCCTTTGCTACATTGGAATAGTTTTATTTTCATATAGAACTTTAAAATGGCTTGCATGTCTTGAAAAAGGCAAGCCTACAAAATAAATTTTTGTTTTCAATTAGTATTCTTTTTAAGAGACCAATTTCTTGTAAATTTTAAAGAACTTTTTGGTAAACTTATGGAAATTGTCTTAAAAGTTCTCATAAGAAATTATTTAAAAGAGTCAACTATTTCAATACATTTATTTTATGATTCCTTTCACCCTCATTTTCAAGTATTGAAAGAATCTAAATTTACTGAAAATAACAGAATGAGCAAAATTAGAGTTAGTAAAATTGAACTTAAGCTATTTCAAGAATGTTTTTTAATTTTCAGTTTGGGACATAGCTTGTAAAAATTAAATCTACTTAAATACTAATATTCAATGGATATTTTGTATTATTAATAATTGGTCTACATTGTTTAAATTGGATTCATCTTATAACATAGTGCAAAAGGCTATACTCTTATGACCATTTAAAAAATCTTATTAAATTGATATTTAAAAAAAAAAGAGAGAGAGAGAGAAGCTGAGTCAAAGTAAGTTTTAGTTCGCAACATATTGATCATCTGGTTTATAATACAACTTTATTGTGACTATAGTGTTTTGTTTATTTGGATGAAAATAAATGAAGTATTTATATCAGATTCTTTATATTTAACCCAATATAAATATATTTTAAGCTTTTACTCATTAAAGAAAGGTAGAGAAAAATTATGTTCTTACCGTAAAATCTGGCATATCATGCATACCATCGTATAATGTGCACTTATACTTTCAAGTAGCAATTTTTAATTTTTATATTTATTTGCTGTATAATGTGCACCCCCTTTTTCATGAAGAAACCTGAGATGCGAGTCATGTTCTTAAAGTTTGAAAGTCATTTATTCTAAGCTTTAGTAAAAAATAGTATACATCTAGAAGTGCAGCCCTTTAAGTTCATAAGGAACGCCATTTCTTTTAAATAAACATTATTTCGATCTATGTAGAAATCTAATTTTTTTGCCTGTGCTCACATTTTTAAAACTCTTATTTTTATACCTGGTATATAACGTGCACGCATAAAATTCAATCTTATTTTTTGTGTTAAAAGTGTGCACCATACACCAGATTTTACGATACATATTACCACAACAATGCCAATGTTCAAAATAACGTGCCAAGTTGGTGACCCTGATTTTGCATGTGTCTTATGCGCCAGATTGACTACCATGTGTTGCATTACATATAATTTCGCCAATATGGTTGCAATATTATGTAAGTACCAAAAATTAATACAGCTTGGGTACAAAAACTCCTGTATGCAGGTATGTTGTACACAAGTGAAAAAACATAAGAAATCTTGGTACTTACGTATTATCACAACCAATTGGTGACATTATATGAAACAAAGCACCTGTTTGCCAATTCAACACACAGGAACTCGGAGGGTACTTGCGTATTTTTGCAACAATCGCTGACTCTAAATAACTCGCCGAGTTGGCCACCCCGATTTCCTATGTGTGGTACACACTGAATTGGCCACCAGGTGCTTCATTTCATATAATGTCGCTAATAGGTTGCAATAAGACGCAAGTACCAATCAGGGTTGCCAACTTGGTGAGTTATTATTAGATTTGGCATTTGTTGTGATAATACGTAATTTGTTCAGTCTGACGTATTTGAAGCACAATTAATTTAAATTATAGTTTAAAGAAACATGCTTTTATCAAACTAAAAAGTAAGAAATAAATCTTAATATAAGAATAAAATGATTAACGAGAAAATTAATGTCATCGTGGTAAAAGCGTGGGGTCCTCTGTACTACATTTTTACACTAACTCTGCATTTTGGAATAGAACTAGTAAGAAATTATAACAATTGATATTGAGCACTCCACGCTTTTATACGCAGTTATTATTTTTCCAGTTTCAATTTCTTTATTTTTTTCTGCTTTTTTCTTGGCATTTCTAAATACCTTTTGTTCTATTTCTTTAAATCCTGGCATTCATATTTTTCTAATTGGTTTTCTATAAAAAAAAGTACTTATGTTTTTGCTTCTTAATGTAATTCCTTTTTTGCCAGGAATAAGCCACTCTTTTAAATTATTTTCATGTTGAGTTCTTAGTGGGAGACCATCATCGTTGATTGAATACTATTGGATGCCAAAATTTTATTTGCAGCAATTTCAAAACCACTTCTAAAAGATGTTTAATGTGTAGTGTACTGATAACAAATTAGTTCCTGTACATATTGTTCCAATGAACTGTTGTTTTAATAAATGTGAAATTCAGAAAGACATGCCTTTTTTCATGTGTAATATTTATAAAATTGTATTTTTTAAATCTTTTATCTTGTTTCTAAATTATGAATGCTTTATTTTTAATTTGCACTAATTTCATTTCTGCTTGTTAGCACAAATCTTGATTTTTAATGTTTCCACTCATAATTTGTTTTAAATTTTGCACATAGCTCTGAATTTTTTTTTATATGTATATATTTTATGGATAAAAACTAATCTATGAATTTCATACATTTTGCACTTTCTGCCAAAGACCATTGGTTTCACATATAGTAGACTTTGTCGTCATGTTCTAAATTCTCATATGGGCGTAGCATAACATTACAAGTGTTATGCTAAATTTTGTAGATAGCCATTTAGAAAACTATATAATTATGAACAACATTTGTAAAAATTTTACTCAAATGAGGAAAACTTAAAAATTCCTCTCAGAACCAGCTAGTTATAAATTCTTCAGTAAATAATTTAGATGACTCACATATCCTAACATGTAATTTATTTGAAACAACACTGTTTGAAAGGCATTTTCACTCACATTTAATAACTCAAAGACATGATTTGATAAAAATAAAATAAAAAAGCTGTTTATTTATGTACTTTTATACACTAGAACCTATATTTAAAATGATAATTCAATGTATATTATATTAAAACAGCTGTTCTGTACAAATAAGGATGGAGTTGACTATAAAATAGATTAGATAGTGTTTATAAAAAAATCAATAAAAAAATAACTTATTGAACAAAATATGTTTCAAAAATCTCACTTATATTCTTGTTTATTTTTTAATGTATATATGTATGTGTACAATTTCCAGAATAAATATTTCAACAATATGATTTTGGTTTGTTTTATTTTTCTTGTTAACAGTAAATAATATTGAAAAAAGGTATTGAAAATAAAATGCTGTACGAGTAAAATGGCTAAACTATGATTCTATTGGTCCTTATGATGTTCTTTTTTTCTTCTAAATAGGTGCTGAAAACTTCTCTAAAAATTCTTTCTAGTTGGTTAAAAACTAAATGTTTTGTTAATGCAAAAATGTACTGTTTTAGTTGTTTTTACATTCTTCTAAGGACTGAAATTTTTAAATATTTTAATTTAAAAAAACATTAACTTAAAAAACTATAATATTTGTTTTCTTTGGTGATAGGAGAGTGTAAAATCAGTTGATTTAACAAAAAACGAGCCTAATTTGTTATATAGCAATGCATTTTCTTTATTTCCATCTGGATGGATGTGTTTCTATTTAAACAAAACAATTGATATAAAGAGTACTTACACACCTGGGCCTAATGAGTGTTAATTTAGTCAAAAGGTTTTTTTTCTTCAGGTTACATAATATGTAAAAAAAGCTATTTCTTTCTGGCATTGTTTTGAAATTTTTACTTTGAAAAATCTGTTATTTATCATAATGTTTCCTAGATATTTCTAATAACTTATTATTGAAGGGCTGAATTTTTTAAATAAAAGTTAATTTTCTGCTTGTATATGATTTTAAGGAAACAATATAATGCTTCGAGAGAGAGAGAGAGAGACATAAATATAAATAATGAACCAAATTGTTTCTGGAACTAGTTCAAAATGCATACACATTTGTTTAGCTATAACATCGAATTTATTTTTGCAGCTTTCAATGATTTATATTTGTGGTATAAGTTCGAAGACATGCAGTTTGTGATCAAATAATAGTTGCATTTTTTTTTCCGAAAAGTAATATTTTTGTTGATACTTGCGTATTGTCGCCACCGTATTGGCGACATTATATAAAACGAAGTACATGGTTGCTAATTCAGCGCGTAGGACACATGCGAAATCGTTACTGCCAATTTGGCGAGTTATCTTTAACTTAGGCACTTTCGCGATAATACGTGGGTACCTTTTTGTTACACACAATAAATGTAAAAAGAATTTTGATTTCGAAGTTAAGTGTAAAAATTTCATGAAATGAAAATTAAATAATACGTAAGATGAAGAAAGTGAAAATTTACAACTCAGGTATCACATTTTTAAATCCTTAAGATTTGGGTTAATAAATATTTTTCTGTTAAAAATTCATATTAGATACAACAGTATCGAAAATGAATGCTAAACATGCTCATTTTATTGTTTTAAACTCATATTTGATACATTAACAAATTCAAAAATGAGTGCATTATATACTCATTTCGATCTTTCATTCTCAAAAATTTGATCCCGTAACAGGTTCAAAAATGAGAATGTACTTGTTGCTCAGTATGAGAATATGCGATTCTCAAATTTGAGTACGCGTGCATCGGAGCTATTTTGAGAATGTCAAGTACTCAAAAGTGGAGCTGTTTGCTCTCAGTTTTGAAAATCGTTTCTCGCAGTGTGTGGAGGAACCGTTAAAACGGTCTGGTTTAATATTGCTTAGAGGAACAGTGCGCTCGTCCAATCGGATAGCTGAGTTTTGTTAGGGGGTGTGTCCGGGGAGTTAGTAGAAGAAACTGACCCAGAATCATACAGACCTATATCACTACTCCCAGTTCTTAGTAAGCTGGCTGAGAGAATCATCTTAGCCAGACTCTCTCTCTCAATGACTACCTTCGAAACCAAAACATCTTTATCCCGGAGTAACACGGGTTCCGTCTTCGTCTCTCCACCAGCCATCAACTTCTCCTTGTTGAGGTTTTTTTTATAGAAGCAAACGATAGGAATCAGTGCATGGCTGCGTTTTACTTGACATTCAAAAAGCTTTCGACAGAGTATGGCACACTGGCCTACTCTTTATACTGATTACTTCTAAAATCCCAACCAACTAATACTCCTAATTAACTCCTATATTCAGAACAGAACTTTCACTGTAAAAATTAATCAAAACCACTGTCAAGATAAACTAGCAAATGCAGGAATTGCGCAAGGGCCAATCTTGTGCCCGTCTTATTCGGATGAATGGTTTACGAAGGCATAAGACACATTCATTTTTATTTATATACTAGCTGACCCGGCCACGCGTTGCTGTGGTTTTGTTTTAATTCTTTGGTTTGTAATATTATTCTGAGCCACTTAATGCAGTCAAATTAATCTTCGTTTACAATTTCGGAGAGTTGAAATTAAGCATAAAACAATGTGATGTTTTGAATTTTGCATTTTATTCATCTCTTATTTGAATATAGTATAATACATGAAATACATACGAAGTTGTTAAGTAACAACATATGAAGATTTAATTTTATAAATGAAGTAACTAACGTTGATTCTTAAGAGTTTTTAATATTATTTTTTATCATTTTAACGATAAATAAGTTTAATATCTAAGTATAAGTTTAATCGCTAATTAGTGCACAATATTTTTCGACAACCCATCTTTTGCTAGCTCAAATAGACTGGACAATTTTCCCACACGTGAGCACGCAACATATAGTTGCCCATTCGAGAAATATGGATTTTCTAAGTCCAAGCATCAAATGGACATTGTTTGGCTGAGATTTATTGATGGTCATCTCGAAAACCAAACGAATCGAGAATTAAAGCCTTTTGAATGGTATTAGAGATTGACGAAATCATTGGAAGATGTGGCAACAGGACGAATTCTCTTTTAAGCTTTACAGTCAAAATGTTTGTTTCAAGATGTTTCCCGGAAATTCTTTCAATGTCCAAACATATAACGTTGCATCATCTAGGTGGATTTAAGTTACGCAGCAGAATAACCAGTGAGCCAATCTTTAACCCAAGATTGTGTGGTGGCACTCCTGATAAATCCAGAGAATACAAAAGCTCGGATGGACAGTTTAGGGTTTCGTTTTCATCAGCAATAGTGTCGATTGATTTAAAAGGCAGTAGATAGACCTGGAAAAAAACTCTGTATCTGGAAGTTTATTTCGACAATATCAACATTTTTTTCTGATTAAGTAACAGGACTACAAAACCAATCATATCTAGAATTTTTCAGTATATACGGGAAGACACTCTCAATCAGTTCCTTTTTTGTCTGAACAACACTACAGAAATTGTCTGGCTATTTGATACATTATGTGTTGGATGCAGTTCTACTTCACCGTTTCCAATATTCAGCAGTTGGTTAGAGAATATTTGCTCCGATTTATCATCTTGCAATTGCACTCGCATGTTTACGGTCAATCGAAGTGTTTCAACGTCTCGCCATAAAAACGATTGTTTTAAACATGTGTTAATTTCGGTAAGCAAAACTAATGCAAGAATGACTGGCAATGTCTGTCGAAGTAACCAGACAGTAGGACAGAATCACCGAATATTTTTTGTTGCCACTAACTCTTGCGAAGTTCTATGAAATGCCTCGAGTGAATGTTTATGGGAAATGGTACACTCATCCCTGATTATGAATGAACTCCTTTGCAATACCGTAACCAATCCACCTTTTTACACTGCGTCTGGTTTCTTACGAATGTCTAATGGCAGCTTGAATGCTGAATGTGCAGTTTGTTCATCACCTAACAAATGACAATAATGCCTAAAAATGCTATTGCCAACGCAATTTCCTATTGAAAAATCGTACTTTAGCAAAGATGCCCAGCAAGTTTAGTTTCTATAGGGTAGTGGTCTTCCTTTTTTTTTCAGTTTACGGAACCCCTAAAACTAGAAAGTGTTTTCGTGGAACCCCAAGACATAGAAAATATTTTCTTGGAACCCTATTTCACACATACACACACACTTATAAGAATATATCTTAAAAATAATATTTAAAGTAGATCAACATTATAGATAAATGTAAAGCAATTAAAAAAATATTTTTTTTAAAGTTTTTAATCCATTTTTAAAATAATTTTTTCATTAATAATATTAATCTGTAATCCAAGTGGCATCTATCCATATTCATTATGTTTAGTAACTGGGACCTGTGTTTGCATTTTTTCACACAAACTGTCGAAGTCTAGGTCTATTGACAATAACTGCAATTGAATTACATATTCTGAGTTTCAATTGTTTCTTTACTTTGTTTTTGTAGCCACTGACGCTGAGAAATATTTTTCGTTTATACACATTGTTCTGAATGGCATCTGAAATGTTTATAACTGTTGTGTGAGAAATACTGTGTGTTTCGCATAAATTTGCAATATAAAATTGAGGATCTGTTATTGCTTAAATTTAGATTTTTAACATCGAAACTGTTGATAGGTGTTTTCCCACAAATATAAAAATGTACATTTTCCATTAAAAAACTCTATACTTTGCAAGAAAGACATGTACTAACGAGTATAAAACTATCCCGTGAAATTCAGGATAGTAAACAACAAAATATTCACAATTTAGTATATATAATTAATATAATATTCTTTTATTATATTATAAATAAAAGTTTAAAAATAATTGCAAAGTATAAAGTTATTATTTATGAATAAAATTTTCAGTTTCTGAATGACAGGGATGAGGGTGCACAAATATTTTAGAGAACGTGAATACATTTTGTATACTCATTTATAAACTTTTTTTTTATTGTGACTCGTGGAACCATTGGGTATGCCTCGTGGAACCCCACGATTCCGTGGGGTACACGGAAGTTTGAAGATCACAGCTATAAGGAATGAAAATCTGGATCGGGACTCGAACGTAAAGCCATTCGACTCACCCCGGCAATATCCAGCAAAGTTATGGAAGTTTCAGATATACGAATCCAGATTCTCGTTCAAAATCCCAGATGCACACGTTGCCTCATTTCGGCGCACCTACTCTGCAAGTTCAGTCCCTGAAGGGAGCATTACGGTAGTCCGCATTATACGGCAAAGTTACGCGCGCACGTGGGAGTTTCTAAAATCCGATTTGAGATTTTTGTACCCCTCTCATCAGAAAAACACCAGGTAATCAATTTTCAAAACCCAAGAAGTTAATGTTAAGCCCTGCCAAGGTTCGTGTAAAATAGGTCATATGGCATTGTTTGACATAGTCATGGGATTTTCTTGAATTCAATTGGATGGGAATATTCGGATCACGGTCCCTAAATATGTCTAGGGCGGTGCCGCTATCCGCGAATATTACAGTCGTCCGGCATTATCCGGCAAAGTTAACGGAACTCCTAAAATTCGATTTCAGATTCTTCTTCCACACACCGAAACCCACACGGGACTATCTTTTTGATGTAGGCTCATGCAAGTTTAGTCACTAGAGGCAAAGACTTTCCCTTAATTCCGGCCAATTTACCGGAGTTTTCTGAAACATGAGATCAGATTCGCATTTCCCGCCTCTAGACACAACCGGAGACTACTTTCGGCCCTCTAGCCTGCTAGTTCAGTCCCTGAACGGGGCATTAGGGTCATCCGGCATTATCCGGAAAATTTACAGGAATTTCTAAAATTCGATGTAGGATTTTCGTTCACCATCCCGAAATACACCAGAAACGCACTTTTTCTGATCTAAGACTTTTAGGGTAAGCTCTTGCGACGGTTCGCGTAATAGACTTTTGTCTGGAATTATCCGGCAAAGTTACGTAATTTCTCAGATAGGATATCAAATTCGGATTGCCCTTTTTGAAATACGTCAGGGACCAAGTTTACACACTCCGAGGCTTTTAAGGTAGGCCCTTGTCACGAGTGTCTAAAATACGGTCGACTAGTATTATCCAGCAAAGTTACGGTTTATTATTGGAAACCGATTAAAAATTCAAATTCCACACTTCAAAATAACCTAGGTACTCATTTTCATGCAAATTAGTTGCGGCATTTTGTAAATTGTCCCGTTTCCAGGATTCTTCACATTTCCGGTAATAAAAAATTATGGTCATTAATTAAAATAAAAACTATCCTGCAATCTAAGTTGGACGAAATGACACACATTATGCAAAATTATATTAAAATCGGTTGAGTAATGTTGTTGTTTCTATGCCACCTGTCTGACGGTGTCAGATAGAGGCCCACGAAATTCATCATGGCAAGGGGCTAGGTGCACGACTGTTATAACAACAAATATCTCGTTAGTTCGCCTATCTACCTACTCACTGGTGGGGAGTACTGTGGTGGTATCTAAATAAGCCAATAACAGCCTCCGAACAGGAGTGATCACTTCTGTCTAGTGGTATGTTACGTGCTTATGAATCCATAGGTCGCTGGTTCTAATCCAGCACAATAGGTTACTGTTGCTATAATGGTAGGTATCAAGATTTAAGTGAGTTTGAACGTGATTTACAGTTGACGCTTGAGAGATTTGACATATCATCACCGATGTGGCGATGAATTTTGATTTTCACGTACGACCATTTCACGAGTGTACCGTGAATATCGGGAATCCGGTAAAACATCAAATGTAAGACGTCGCTGCGGCCGGGAAAAAAATCATGCAAGAACGGGACCAATGATGACTAACCAGAATCATTAAGCGTGACAGACATGCAACCCTTCCGCAGATTTTTATGCTGGGCCATCAACAGTGTCACTGCGCGAGCCATTCAACAAAATATCATCGATATAGGCTTTCGGAGTTGAAGGCGCACTCATGTACCCTTATTGACAGCACGACACAAAGCTTTACGCCTCACCTGAGCCCATCAACACCGACATTGGACTGTTGAAGACTGGAAACACGTTGTCTGGTCTGGTGAGTCTAATTTCCAATTGAATCGAGCTGATGGTTGTGTATGGGTATGGAAATAACCTCATGAATCCGTAAGCTCATGCTCCAACAGTTTCCTACACGTCAACAGGAGACTGTTCAAGCTGGTGGAGGCTCTGTGATGGTATGGGCGCGCGCAGTTAGCGTGATATGGGACCCCTGATATGTCTAGATACGATTCTGACATGAGACAGGTACGTAAGCCTCCTGTCTGATTACCTGCACCCTTCCATGCCCATTGTGTATTCGACGGACTTGGGGAATTTCAACAGGACAATGCGACAACCCACACGTTTAGAATTGCTCTACAGAGACTACTCTTCTTAATTAGACACTTCCGCTGGCCACCAAAATCCCCAGACATGAACATTATTGAATATATCTAGGATGCCTTGCAACGTTCTGTTCAAAAAGAATCTCCACCCCCTCTTACTCCTACTGATTTATAGACAGCCCTGCAGGATTCATGGTGTCAATTATCTCCAGAACTACTTCAGACATTAATCGAATCGTGCCACATCGTGCTGCAAACTTCTGCGTGCTCATGGAGGCCCTACACGATATTAGCAGGTGCACCAGTTTTTTTTATGCCTTTTCAGTATATTTAATTGCTTAAAGCTCAAAGTTTAATGTAAGCGCGAGAAGAGCCATTTCAATTGTGAGATGATGGTACATTAAAATAAGTTTAACCACCAGAATTTTAAACGCAAGCATGATATTATAAATAGAAATGTGGCGTACAGATACCAGATATCAGTTTGTGGATGGAACGCTGCTCTTGGTCGGTCAATATAAGGTTGTTTAATTCTGGTTATGGGCGATGCTGTTATTACCATCCATTGATGCCCGTTTCATGCTCGATTGGAGAAAGATCTGGTGATCTAGCAGGGCAAGATAACACGTTG
>BMAO01028824.1:0-17160 GCA_019973975.1 Trichonephila clavata
AGTATCTCTTCTGTTTGTTATCTTGTAAATAATGTTTTCTTACTTAAATGTTTACTTACTTAATATTTTCTTACTTCTTGTAAATACTTTTTTCTTATAAATGTTTTCTACTTAATACAATGCAGAATAAACACACCGATGGGCAAAAAAATTCCAATACCAAGAAGGATTTGTGTTAGATAAAATAAATTTGGTAGGTGTGTTTATTAATTTGACGAATGAAGTTTACTCAAATTTCTCGCTAGGTGTACATTTGTAGTATTAGCGTTACAATGAACATGCAAATAAGGTTTATAACGCAGGGTGCCAAATTATAACGTTGGGCGCCAAATTATAACGTTGGGCGCCAAATTATAACGTTGGACGCCAAATTATAAGGGGTGTGACCAAATGTAATAAAGGGACACGAGGGGAATGGATTCTTAACTAAGTCCACTAGTTAATTAAAACACGTTTATTAGACAAAATAAACATTTACAATACATAACTAGAGAACTAACATTTAGATTAGAATTGAAAGGGATCTCGGAGCATATGCTCGTACGTCCTTACAGTTCTGAAGCTTGGCCATCACTGAAGATTGTTCAACCGCTAGAGGGCGTGAAAGTCTTTCTGCTGTTAATATGGGAGAAATCTAAGCAACAAAGGGTTACAGGTTTGCTTTATATGCGAGCTGTAAATTTTGTGAGGGTTATATATCGTTGAGATTTGGCGTAGAGAGTTGATCTTAAAGGGGGAGGGTACGACTAAGGAAATTCATTTGAGGATGACACTTTGTGTAATAGTAGTATTCCTATAGGGCAGGGGTGGCCAACCATTTTGGGAAGCGTGCCACAATCTGATTAAAAAAAAATACGCGTGCCACTTCCAACTTTTCCACCAAACTAAAAAATATACAAAAGTGAAAAAATGTTACTTATAGGCTTATTATGGGTTATTTACACCAAGACATACTTTTAAATGCAAGTTCTATACAGTGAAAATGTAAAAAGAAAATGGTATAACAAACAAAACAAAAGTAGAAACTTATACTTTTTATTGTTGATAAATTTTTACAGGATCAGTCAGTTAGCTAAGGTACAAAATAAAAACAAGCAACTTGAAACATTTAATTTTAAATGATTACTAAGCAGTCCTTTAATTGGCTTTTGAATCTGTAGTTTTTTTTACTAAATCATCTATATTTGGATTAGTTCGTGAAGATGCTAACAAAATTAGGTGTTTTAGGTGCATATCAGTTAATTTTGAGCAATATTTTCATTTAATTACGTTCATATAACAGAAAACATTTCTTCACAAACATATGTTGATCCAAACCTACAACAATATCTGACCGTAAATCATGTAAATTTGGAAAATTACTTGGTGGCACAAATTTCCAAAATTCGATGTAATTCGGATCATTTGAGGTTAAAATAATTTCCTCATATTTGTTTGTCAGAGTAATATGGTGCTGTAGGTCAATAATTTCAATTTGTAACTGTGGTGGGTAAGAATTAATGTCTTGAAGAGAAATCGAAAAAGGATTTGAAAAGTTCAGTATTTTTTTTATCATCTTTAAAATCTTCAAACTGGCCGCTGAAGAAAGAATCCTGCAAAATGGATATTAAATTTTTAAATTATCTATAGTTCGGAACATTACTAACTTTGGCAGATAATTCCTGCATGAATGGGAAATGAGTCATATATTTTTTCTCTCCAAAATCCAGACAAAAAAAGCAAAAGTTTGTTCACAAAAGAAGATATATGTCCAACTAGGGTAGGAAAATACAATTTTTTCCTGTAATCTTAATTTAAATTGTTTAATGTTCCATATCGGTAAGAAAAGCTAAATCCCACAGCCAATTTTCACTCCTGAGGAGCGAGCATTCACTGGGCAGTTCATCGTTTTCTTCCAGATATTCTAAACACATTCTCTTCACCAACTCAACTAAACTTCCTTTGGAAAGACAGCGCACACTACAATGAAGGAGTAACTCACCATTTTCTTCCGTTTCTTCGGGGAAAAGCGTACGAAATCTTTACCGATTCAGAGCACGAGCTCGAATTTTGTTGATACATCGCACCAAAGGGTCAACAACGAAAGACAAGTTTAAGTCCTTGGCACAAAGAGCTTCTTGATGAATAATACAATGATACTTGAAAACTTTTCTTCCCAAATAATTTTCAAGCAATGCAACAAAACCTTTTATTCTGCCATCCATGCAAGGCGCTCCATCTGTGCAAACACTGTCTAATTTTGTCCATTCTACTTTGTTAATTTCAATTACATTTTTAAGTTCCTTAAAAATGTCTTCACCTGTAGTTAAAACTAGTTGGCGCAAATCAAGAAGTTCTTCCACAGTATCAAAATTTTCGTTCGTGTAACGCACAAAGATGCTTAACTGCGCATTGTCAGTGATATCACAGCTTTCATCCAAAGTTAATGAAAAATATTTGCAATTTTGAAGTCCAGAGACAATTTGCGTTCCAACATCCTGGCCCATGTCATCTATACGACGCATGACGGTATTTCTAGACAAAGCTATTTTATCAACCATATTTTTGACATTAAGATCACCGACATTTTGGGCGAAAATTAAAAGGCTGCTTTTTATTATCTCCTCTCCGTCAGAATATGGTTTTTTCTTGCGGGCTACAACAAAGAAAGTTCATAAGAAGCCTTCGCCATGGTTTCCATTTCGTCATTTCTCTTCTGGAACAAAGACTGTTTGCCGGCTAAAGACTTCTTTTTTTATTGATAAATTCCGTCCGCAAATTTGATCCAACAGGATATTAGCTTTTGAAATCACTATGCAGTTGTTTGAAATGACGGCCCAAGTTAATTTTTTTTGAAACTGCTGTACAAATTCTACATATCAAACAAACAAGCTTGGAAGCATTTTGTTGTGTAAGCAAGTATTGTTCTTCCCAGACAATTTTAAAAACACGTGCAGCAATATCCTCTTCATAATTTCTTTTCAATGTCAAAGGTTTACTCATAAACATATTGAAAATTTTAAAAAAATTTAAACAACTACGCTCAACACTAAAATCTAAAAACAATTTTAGAAAATGAGAAAAGCTAAACGTCTTGCTATACAGAGTTTAAAATCAACTGAGTCTGGCAGCTAGAAACAATTTGGCAATGTTACGCTACAAATTTTCTAGGCTCCGAATCCAGCATTCTGATTAGTCATGGATGCAAGTTCACACTCCCTCTGCTTTACAAAGCGGCTACTTTGTGCAGATAGAAATACTTCTACCGTATCAACAACTTGGCTCCTAATATATTGCAGAATTACTTCTTGGCATTACAGAAATCGTAAATAGCCACCATCTCCGGAAAAACCTTTTTATTTGACATCACGCTGCCAGCCAATAGCTATAAACTTCAGCCCTGCATGGGGAAGCTGAAATTTGAATGGAAATCTGAGATGTTAAAAATTAACCGCCCCCGAGAGAGGGTGACTTTTTGGGCAGTTTCGACCGTCCGAGAGAGAGATAGAGAATTTATTTGTTTTTAGTCTCACGTTACTCAACACTTTTCTCGGAATATTACAAAACAAAAGAATTGTAAGTTTTGGAGCATGATCTCATTTTTGGCGTTTTTCTGGAGAAAAGAAAAATCTTGCTTAGCGCCCTTAAAATCTCACGCTGAAAATTTCTGTGTTTCTTACATATTCTCTTCATAACAATTTTTTTTATTGTAATTCAATTAATTCAGTAATATTTTAATAATATTTTTTTAATTTTTCAAAAAGCCTTCGCGTGCCACAGTTACAACCCCCGCGTGCCACAATGTGGCACGCGTGCCGCGGGTTGGCCACCCCTGCTATAGGGTGTTCAACTCTCAATGTAGTAGCTATGAATAAGTTGTCAGTTCGGAGAAAATGACCTTCGAAATTTATTCTCAGCTTTTATACAATAAATTTTAATCAGCTCTAGCGATGTTGGAACATTAGTGTTAGTGTAACTGCGTTTCACGTTGTTGGTCAGGGTTCGGGTCGCGTGATCGACTAGCTGTTATTTTTTTAATTTAATTTTTTTTCAATTTATATAATTATTTTAACTTTTAAATAAATTTATTTGGAAAAGACTTATTAAATATTTTATATAATTATAAAATAATTTAATTAATTACATTTATTTACAAATATATTTCTAATAATATAATTAACCAGATTTCTTTCAATAAGGGACTGCTTCATCAATATCATCAACCATTTAAAATGTGATTAAATTACAAGAACGCAGTACCAATGACATCGAATTTTTTTCATATATAAACAAACAATTTGAAGCATGATGTAATACTAAGTCTTAAATTGCAGTGGGGACAGAGATAGTATCGACTTTTTTTCGTCTATCATTCCACACACATTTTCATTTCTTCTCAATCAACAAATTGCGCATTGCCATGACAATCCTTGTTCTGTATATAATATTTTATGGACTCTAAATTCTTGACTTGAAAGAAAAATGCCCGCCTTCACCACAAAGAAAATTACGTATGAGAAATATTTCAGAAACATGCATAAACTGCAACTCTTTAAAACCTAGCACTAAACATTTCACACTAAAAATGCCAAAAGAAAAATTAAAATATGTGTAAATCAAAGATATAAAGAAGAAAATATCAATGTCCGTACAGCGTATGGGCAAACTGGTTGCATCCAGCATTTCGGTAGCCTATACAGCAGTGTTTCTCGAACTATGGGGTGCGTAAAAACCCTACAAAGGGGGGGGCACATTGAAAAGTTGAAAACAAAAGGTTATTTTAAAAAATTATAAATTTACTGTAAGCAAACAAACAAATACATTCTAACATTATAAAAAATAAAATACACATTTACACTGATATAATACACTTATAAATATATCAGTATTGAATAATGTATTTTATAATTAACAATACTAAGTTAAGAACAGGTTTAATAATTACCCATGGCCCCATGGGCTTGTCATACATAAAATTGCATGTAAATATTAACACTTATCTTTATAATTTGTACGGTTTATAATTAAGTCCTTAAAGGCCAACTAAAAATTACACGATACGTTCCCCAATGTCACCGTTTAAGTAGCCAAGCGTATGTGGTGTATTGCAGGAGGGGGGGGGGGTGAAAGGAATGAATAAATAAATCTTCTGGAATAAGTAAATCCTTCAAAAACACCCTCAAGATCATTTAACTGCATTCCAAAGCCTTCGGAATAATTTTATGGATAGCAGTTCACAGAAAAGATCGTACTTCGCAAAGACGTATATATACGTCTGGGGCAATTAAAACACTGATGGTGACGTTTATATACGTTGGTGTCACTTAAGAGATTAAAATCGTACTGTAGACATCAAAGTGTAGTATTATTGAATTTAATACATTGTGTGTTTTTGTATGGAAGAGGGCGCGATGAAAATTATGATTGGATATTGGGTCGCAAATAATGAAAGTTTGAGAAGCACTGCTATACAGTGTACGGGCAAACCTGTTAAGGAGGTAAAGGTAACAATAATTGGAAAGGAAATATATGTATGTAATTTTATTTTATTTCAAAATATAAGTTTCTGCTTACACACATTAAATAAAATTAAATTGCAAATAACTGAATTAAGTAAAGTATTTGTTTTATCCAATTAGCTTAGAACCCTTTGAACATTTGAAGATTTCAATTTAAAATTACTAAATAATATATTTTTCAACGGCAATAAAAAAAATTGTATTAACCATACAATAGACAGACAATAACAGACTTCCCAAGACAATCTTTCACAATGATTTGTCTATTTCGTAGAAACTGGAATACAGTTCTAGGAATTCTAGTAACTAACAAATAATTCTAGAAGTTTTTTCAACCACCTATAGAATTTCAAACCTAATTCTTACTGCATTCATCTTAAAGGAACGCTTCTCCATTTGTTCAATAAATTGCTATCTGCAAAATTTTTTTCAATTCCTTTGAGTTTGGAAATTTTTACAGAACTTGGAATAAATACAATGTATCTAAATCGTTAGAAAACTAAACTAAACATGGCATATATATAAAAAGTAGGAGAAAGTTTGAATATAAATCAAATAAAGAAGCTAACATCTAAATAAACTATTTATTTGTTTAATTCACAGAATAATATACTTAAATTACATTCTATTGTTAACCATTGTTAAAATAATTAGATATTAAGAAATAATAACAAAATGGCGATTATTTCATGAAATAGCAATGACATTTCAATACTTTTTATCTCAAAATTTACCATTAATATAAGTGATTCCTAAATATAGTAATTTACATCGACAATTCTGATAATTGTACTCTTTTAAACATTCACAAACATGAATAACTTTTTACTTAAAAAATATATAATACTTTGAAAGGTTTATTTGAAACTCCAGACTTATTTAAAAGCCATCATTTTATTAATGGTATTCGAGCATAAATGAAATGAAAGTTAAACTATTACATGGACACTAACACATATGATATCATAAGTATTATACGAACGATTTAAATCGTTTTATAATAATTCTATTTATCATGCGCTTAAATATTATTAATTTTAATATCTTTATTTTTATAAGATCTAAGGATTTATAGACTGAGCTGTAATTTTTTTCTGAAAAAATAATACACGTTTTCAGCAAAATTTGGGTAATTCGTAAAGTATTTGTGTCATTTAGTGGCCTTATTTAGGAGGTTCGGTGGCTTGTGTTTCCGTCTCGTAAGCCCAAGGCTGGCCAGCTGGAGTCGATAGATTTTTAGGATGCGAAAATCGTTGACACGCTTGTCTTATGATTATGTGGCATGTGTAAAAGATACCTTGAGTACCAACTTGGCTGTGGTTCTCTCGGAAAATTAAATCACTTTGGTATATATCATCCTTGTTATTAACCCGGCATCACTCGCGTGAAAAAAAAACGACCTAAACTTCTCGCGCCGGGTGTGTTATACCCAAAGGTGTTTACATTGTATTTTTACTCTAAAATTTGTATACAAAGGATAAAAAGGAAGAAAAGTAGAAAATACAACGTGTTTATTACATTTTTCAAGCGTATATGTAGTTTTTCTGTTCTTTTTATAAGGGCATTCAGTGCATTGTTTATACACTCCTTTAATTTCGTTGTGAGTGAGTGCGATGTTATGACTGGATCTTGATTTTTCTTTTTAATCTGCACCTTTTTAAACTTAACATATAGGAGTAAACTTCTCTATTATTTAAATTTAAAATTTTGGAATTTTTTTATTTTTTTATTTTCTCTTATTTTGTTCCAGCAGTATTATTTTTTTTTTCAAAAGTTCATCTGAAAGTGAGTAAGATATCTACCAGATATCTTGTATAAAATTACGATCTTCTCAAATGTTTTCGTGTCTTCAGATATAAAACGTTTATTTTAATCAGTGAATCTCTTCTCTAAATCTGAATCAATTTCAATGGATGAATCATACTTGCTATTATACTCATCATTCGATTTTTCCTCATCATAACCGCGAAGAAAATTTCTTCATCCGAAAATAGTGTTGTACTCTCTCTATTAAACACTGTATCTATTAAATTACTTAAATATAACATTTCTTCATCATAAATACAATAATATACCATAGCATAAGGAAGATTTAAAACTTGCTCATACGTTCAGAACTGTAAAGATGATTCATGCGCAGTGTATGACATACCCGAAGAGGCGATGTCCCAAACTAGGCCCCCTTTAAAGGATATGATCATAAAGTCAGCTACAAGAGAAACTATCCATTTTCCAAAAAAGGTTTAGAAGGAGAGTTGAAAAAAGTTAGACGTTGGGTATGACACGCCCTGCTCTAGAAGTGCCGGGTTAGTTGAATTAATTCAAGATTCAAAATTTGGTAGCGAGAAGCTCTGCTAGATGGTGCCACTACAGAAATGGCTCACATATAGGGGACTAGACCTGTCAGCAAAGATTTGTGTGCTAAACAGCAGTCATTTGAAAAAAATTAATCAAAGAAAGGAAAAAGAAATTAATGGTATGTATTGTATCATATCTCAACTTTTGTAAAAAAAAAAATACTTCCTAACACATTGTGTGAAAAACATTTCTAGATTTCTTGTAATTATTAAAAGAAATTGCTTTATATAATTATTTAATTGTTTTATTTTTCAGAGACCTTTCTGGAAATGATTTACAAATAATAGACCATTCTAATTTCTCGGATTCAAATTGTCTTCAGATTTTGTAAGTAATATATTTGATATTTTTTTATTATTCTTAAAATAATGCTTACAGTGAAAATAAACTAAATATGTTCCCTTTAAAACACAAAATTAAACTAGCTTATTTAAATTTTTGTGCGTGTTTACTTTCAATGTTGAACTCATTTCAGATTATAAACCAGTTTATTTTGGTCAATATTAACTTGTTTTTAATAGTGATACGTAAATCTAATCATTCTAGGAACTGCAAAAAGTAATTGTTAAAAGGGGCTGTTATAATGCCAGCATATCAAGTATTATTCCTAAATATGAAATTTTCAATTTAAATGCGCATATATTGTTCTGTGTCAGTATTCTTAAACAGAAATAAAACGAGGAAATGCTTCAGAATTTACGACATCCAGCTTGTATAATGAAAATATATATATAAAAATAAATTGAGAATATATATATATATATATATATATATGGATTCAAAAAGAGGCAACATAGATTTAGACCATTGGTTCACTACGAGGGCGTTTAATGCTTTCAGGGGGCAGTAAAAAACCCAGAGAAAATTAGGGGGTGTTGAGATGCCTCGGAGGGGCATGGACTGATTAACCAAATATAGTCTAGAAAAGACTTAAAAAAGCAAGCTGATTATATACTAACAAAAGTAAATTTTAATAATGTTTACCTTATGTTTTTTTATGCATTTAAATCATTTTTATTTCACATGTACGAAAATTCACATGTTTCGGTAGTTCGGGAAGTAGATGAAAACCTTAAAGATTACATTATCTAGACCTACATTAAATTGAATGATATAGTGATTTTTAAAGCTTTCTGGGTGCAAGTGTTGTCTTTGTGAGCAGTAGAAAAAATGTTTCGTCCACTAAATTTCATCACGTATATTATCCAAGAAAGATAATTAGAAATGTGTTAACCAGGAATTAACGCGTGATTCTTTAAATGCTGAAATTCTCAATTTAAATTTATTTTGAAAGCAATAGTTTGTTATGAATTACTTCGTATCCTAAAAACCCCTGCCTGTACTTATAACAGGAGAGATAAAACTTTTATTCCACTCTTTTAAATGAAGAAGAAATTCAGTAGCGTGTTTCAATTCTAACAATATCCTATCTATGACTAAAATATATAATTCATTTAAATATATTCGTAGCAATAACTATTTCAGATTCACAAGTAAAAAAATTGGGGCTTAAGAAAAAAAATAAACTAAAAAACATATTCCATTAGTAATAGCATATTTTTAAAAAAATTTAACTCTTGTTTTCAGCAGGTATTATGTATACACTTATTTCTCTACAGTGGTAGGAGGCGATATCGATATATTCAGTAGAAAAGAGGGCGACAGTTCAAAAAAGGTTGAGAACCTATGATTTACATATAAAGAACGACTTACTATTTTAATAAAAATATAGGGTTACTTAGGTACCAGGTAACACATAGGGTATATTATAAAGTAAAGTATAGATCTACGTAAGGATTTTTAAAATAATTCTTTTGTAATAAGTAACGAAAAATATATAAGAAACATTATTTTCCAGATAATTTTTTCATCACAGCCCTACCAGAATCAGTGCAGCATTAAGAGTATAGAAATTTTGTTTCTTGATTTTATTTATTATTTATTCAAAATATAGACAAGTTGCTGAATACAATACTTGGAAGTCATTTAAACTTTCGAACGAAGTCAGATTTTAAATACTTATTTTGCTTTTGTTTAAAATTTTACTGGAAATCCGGATATTTTTGCCATTGGAAGTTCCTAACAAGAGGACTATTTTGTTTTTATCTTTAGACATCGAAAATTCAGAACACTATTTCGTTCTAAAATAAAGAAAAATTCAGACGTTTATGCTCGTTTTTTTCCAGAGAATATTCTTGTAAATCGAAGGAGTTGTTGCTTAAAATGTCAAATTATTTATAAATATGTTTTTAAATTCAGACGCTTTGATAAATAAATTATTTTCCCGAAATTCGTTAAAGTGCAACAATTTCTTTTTCTTACTTTAAAAAAGTTATTTAATAATTAGTTATGCTTTTAGAAGAGTTTCGAGAAACTTTAAAAGTTTTAACAATAACAAATTGTTTACCTTTTAATAAAAAGTGATTTATAATTGGCGAAGAACTTATCTAACAAGAGAAAGGTCGAAAGTTCAAGTATAGTTCTCACTTTCTGTCAGAAATTTGAAGTACGCTTCTAAGCTTAGGTTTTGAATGATTACTTGAATTAATTTTAACAATACAATTTTTTGTGTCAGAATATTCTTTCCCGTTACTTTTTTAATAATAATACGCATACTTCAAATCCTTCCTCGAATCAAAATATTTTATATAAAAGTAGAAACTAGTAATGATTAGTAACTTTGAAGATATATACTTTTGTCCTGAGAAAATATGTTCTATTTTCTTTAAGAAATGTATTAACAAATTTGAAAAGCTTTTTCAGTTCCTACTTAGCTCAATCTACATTTATATTTTTATATATTTTGTTCAAATTTTCAATCGTTAATAAAATACTTTCAATTCATCCAATCAAGTTCAAATAAATTTTTTAAACTTGTAGTGGATGGCACTTGATGTAAATACAGTTCTTAAAAAATATTACTCATTATTAATTACCGATTAATAAATTAAATTAAATGCCGGTTTTTCAGCCCAAACCGGTAGGAGTACCGGTACTCCAACTATTAGAACTATTTCTACTCCTTATAAATATATATATATTTTGCGTTCAAATTTTCAATCGTTAATAAAATACTTTCTATTCATCCATTTAATGTGGGAATTGACTTAATTTCTTTTATATTACTTGTTAATTATTTACGATGCATTAAATATATTTCTCAAATTTACTTCGCTTGATAATTGTTCTTTCATTAAAATTATATTTTCTCTAATTTGTGCAGTATATCCTATTTTTTTAACACGCTTTTATCAGCATCACTTGCATGCAACGGAATCTTGGAACTCGAATTTTACCAACTTTAAAAGGTCTGATTAATTCGAAGTTATTCACACTTGTCAAGGGGACCGATGACAATACAATACTTTAATAATCATGTTTCACTGTCCTGATCAGGATCATCAGGGTTAATGATAACCCTTTTCCAGATTTGGCAAAACTAATTCCGGATTTGGTGACTAAAAGATTAAGTTACAAACCTAAAGCGTGAACCCTCATGGTTAATACAAATGCAACAAACAAATAAAAATTAAAGGGCGTGGATCGATTTACTTATTTTTTTCTGTAATTTAATGATTTTCATAATTTTTTTTTCGTTGCCTTCTACTTATATGTGTGATTTAAAAAAGATTTTGTGACAAAATTTTATGAAAAGCTTACCATTTAATTTGTTAAGGGAAATACTTGAAACTTATGAAGTGATTTTAAAATGCTACTCCTCCTACAAAAACTAATGTACATATATGAAATTTGATTTAAAAGTACGTTAAACTATGAAAAACAAATTTGGTATGGGTTTTGCGATAATATGATTGGTATTCGTACAATATTTCTTCTTATCAATGCTTATTAAAAATTACTTAAAAAAAGTGTAGATTCTAAATTCAATTATTTTTTTTAAAAAATAAGTATTACTTTTTGATTGAAAAATGCATACCAACTTTTATTCGATGTACTATTAGCAAAAAATGAAAACAATTCCAAGTATTAGGCTTAATAGAAAAAAGCCTTATCATTTTAAATGAAGACAAACTAGTTTTTTTTGTTTTTTTTTTTTGTCTTTCTGAGATAAATCAGTTTAAAATTTTGATATGCCACTGGGATGTGAATAGAAGCAAACGTAAAAATTATCACAATTCTACGTTTTCTAAACTTAGAGCTTTCAGATTTTGTGAGAGTATAGAAAAATATATAAAAAATAATTTAGGCTAAAAAAAGTTACATTTGATTTTTTGGCCGATTTTTGTCAATTGAATCGTACTGTGTCCCCTTAAAGAGTTTATACTTTCCGTAACAAATGCGTTATAACTTGCATTAGTTGTTCTTTTTCATTGGATTACTACGGCAAAGATAGTCATGGTCTCGAGTTAATGACCAGCGCTGTCCAGTCTCGAATTTGAGGCCTTGAGCCAGTTTGATCCACCACTTTTAAAAATTGATGTTCGTTAAATCTGTCTAGGCTCAATGTTCTCCCGTTAGCATGGTGTGGAAGTAAGGCAAGGGCTACCATCTCAGGTGTCGTCTTTGTTACTTGACCTTGGCTAAAAATTAAGCAGTCTGTTGCCAATAGCACTCTGGTAACTTTAAACTGCAACATTAATAAACACTCGCTCCCATGATGGTTTGATTATCTTTGCACTGTAGTGGAATCTATTAGTATTTTTACTAAAAAAAAATCTTAATGTACAGTAGAACGTCGTTTATCGGAATCAATTGGGACCGGAAACCGTTCTGATACACGATTGCCCGGATAACCGAAAACCGAATGCGAAACCAGTATATGAAACCGGGCACTATACGAATATTGAAAATCCTCACATGCGGGAAACAGGCTTGAAGAGAAAGCAAAATAGGTGCAAAATGTCACAATTTTTTAATTGTGGAAAGTAATCACTTATTTATCGCCGTACCATTGTACAACTTCGTTTTTCCAGTGCTCTCATTCAGCAGTAGTTGAGTAGGACAGCGCTCTGATTGTTGTTCGTACCACTCCATAGCAGTCTCTAATGCAGAAAAAGCGTCAGTATTTGATGGACCCTTGCTACTTTCGTTGTCGTTGCCCTCGTCTTCATCTGCTTCATTGTCGGCAGGGTCGGATTCTTCTTGCACGGAAGTCACAATCTCATCATCATTTAGTATTTGAAATCCCCAGTCTTCAGAAATCTGCATCGCCTGCCATCCAGATTTCTATATCTTCTTCATCATCATTCTTGGATTGATTGGCGAAGTCGTAATCTCCTCCCGGTGGTCGTCATTGAAATCTTTTTACTTTCTAAATTTGGCCACAGCTTATTTCATGCATTTTTCAGGCTCTGCCTTTCGCGCGAGTCCCATGCTTTCGTCCAGATATTTGACGCTCCGGATAATAAATCTTCGGATAAACGACGTTCTACTTTATATATTAATTAAGAATACCAGGGCATGCTCGAAAAATAAAATGCTAAAATTAAGACTCTATTTTTATGGGACATATCTCTTTAAAAATTTCCAATGGAGCATAGATTTTTTGTGTGTTTTTAACAAAGATACTTTATTCATTCTGTAGAAGTACAAAAAAAAAATTCTTCAAGTTCAAAAAAAATTCTTTTTTCTGTTTAATTTAAGTTGGACATAATCTTGAGATCTCATAATACAAGCTTATATTTAGGTACTATTTTCTAAAAAAGTGTTTCTAATATGTAAAATATTTTTTCCACATATATAAAACAATACACAAAGTATAGTAAACCTATTTTTTTGGTAAAATATTAAGATAGTTCCTTTAAAAAATTATGAAACTTTGTAAGTTTGAAAATTTTTCTCTTTTTCATAGATAAAACTATTTTTTAAAAAAACTATGTACTACATCGACTAAAAATATAGGTTCACTATAAGCACAGGTATCCTGTATAGAAGTATAAAAAATTAGGAAACATATAGTGCATTTGTTTATTTTAGCAACAAGTGAAAAAATTTAAAAGTATTAGGCAAAACAGAAAAAAAGCCTTAGCATTTTAAATGAAGCCAAACTGGTTATTTTATCTATCCGGAGATAAATCTGTTTAAAGTTTGGATTTACCATTCGGACGTAAATAAAAATAAACGTAAAAGTTATCACAACTCTGCGTTGTTCAAACTTAGAGCTTTCAGATTTTGTGAGTTTGTAGAAATATATATAAAAAATAATTTAGGCTAAAAAAATTACATTACATTTTTTGACTGATTTCTGTCAATTTAATTGTACTCTGTGACCTCTTAAAAATAAATTATACTTTAAAATACCAAAACAACAAGTTTTTATACTTAATCAAACTGAAAGTAAAAAATAATCCTTAATATAAGAATAAAATGATTAATGAGATTATGATTAATGTGGTAAATGTGTAGGGTGCTGTGTACTATATTTTTACACTAACTCTGCATTTCTGACTGGAACTAATAAGAAAATATAACAATTAATTTGGAGCACTCCACATTTATACCACAATGGCATTAATTTTCTTATTAATCATTTTATTCTAATATTAATAATTATTTTTTCTTTTGATTTGATTAACTATAAAAGCGTGTTATTTAGTTTTTTTTAAAAAAATATAATTTATCTAAAGACACCTTCAAGTATTTTCCAAAAAAAAACAAAGAATATACTTTTCTCTGAAGCATGCAACGAGAAATCAAAAATTATTTTACAATGGATAGTTTTGCATAATATTTTAATCATTTAAATTAGTCTATAATAGTCAATGAATTAACTGTGGCCCCTGTAGCGATTAATCTCCCCTACAATATTCTTCTAAATTTTATCAATCAGAAAATGCATACTTAAATGATGTCAGACATAAAAATTATTTATTATGCATAGTGTTAAATAAAAGCAACTTTTAATTGATATTTTTAATGGATGCTGATTATTATTCTTTTATCGGGATTTCAGTTTTGATTTAAAATTGCTATGGGAAAAGCTTATGAACCGCAATAAAATAACATGATAATGTCACAAAACTTCTTGAATTTAAATTTAATTCATCGTCTATACATTGGCTTTACTCTTTTTTGATTTAAATAGATAATTGCCTTTTTTTGCACATTCGCTTTAAAATGAGAATGAGAGATTGTATATTAATTTAAAAGAATACTATCAAATTCTTATAGTTTTTCAAATAATACTTTTAATATACCAAAATAATTATTTGAAAAAATAAATTGATGAAGGTTTATTGATTTTTACCCAGTGAATTTTATATTGCATCAAATATTATGTGCCTTAACGAGTTACCGAGCTGTAACTGCGATTTTACAAATGCATGTGGTGTTTTTTTTTATTATTTTAGGGGACATTAAAAACTGATGTGATAATATTTGAGGGTTTCAATTCCCTTTCCCTCAATATTCTTGGATATGTTTCTTCTATGTTCGAATATTTCAAACAAAATGTATCTAATTCTCTATAAATTTTTTTCTGTGCTCAAAATACTTATTGTTTTCTTCCACAGAATATTTAACAATGCTAGAGTGTCCAGACTTGGAGAAATGGTTTTTCACAAGTTTGGAAGTCTTCAATATTTGTGAGTATTTTTACATAATTTACTTATTTATCTATTTCTATATTATAAAAGTCCTATTTATGTATATATATATTTGTTGGTGGTGGTGTGATATACAGTCGAATATTTTAAATTTTTAAAATCTCAGTGTTTCAATAAAACATAATATTATGTCGCAATTAAAACAATTAAAATTTAGTTAATTTTTAAACAATGTTTATTTAAATAAAAAGCTAAGGCTTCTAACAAAATTTAAATGTCAAATAAGTTTCAAATGAAATGTTTTTTAGTTGCGAACTGATTTGTTGTTAGAATGTGAAAATTATTTTCTGCTTTCGATACGAACTCCTCTTTCAACAAGATTTTAAAAATGTTCAGAGCTCTTATTAAAATGCTAAACGTTTCAAAAAGGAAATATGTGAAAAAAATACTACTTTTGTTATTTTCAATTTTTAATCTCTCTTTTTTTTACATTGGAGAAACTATCACTTTATGCTAGAAAAGTATTTGGTTTTGATCTCTTTGAATTTGAAATTTCATGGAATTTTGTTTTATTGTTTGAATATTTTAATGTCAAAATGGAAAGAATTTTTTATTCAATAATTCTATTCTTTTTCTGATATATTATTTGTTTTCCTAAAAAAATTGTTTACTTCACAGAAATTCCGAAACGAAGCTGAAATTTTCGATTAAAAAATATTTCTAATCATTTCATTTTGTTTTGAATAGAAGGTGTTCCTCATACATCAAAAAATCGAAATGTCTTTTTATTTTTAGGTACTTGAATGGCAATGGTTTGAAAGTTATTGAAGATGGAACTTTTCTGGGTAGTTCAGCTCTTCGATTCTTGTGAGTATTATTGACTAAACCTTTCAAAAACATTATATTTCCTTTTATTAAATCTCGTCATAGCAATTCAAACTTGCTGAAAACAACTTAGATCAAATATTTATATAAAAATGAAGAATTAGTAAATCATGAAACCTTTAAAAGGAATTCCAGCCAAAAGCAAATATAAAAAACCTGATGAAATACAGTTGAAAATATCTGAAACAATTTCAGCAAACATGAAATATTTTCTTTAAAAAAAATAATGAGATTATTGAGAAGTACTTCAAACAAATCTTTCGGATACTATCAATGGGATTATTTATATGAAACTCCATAGTCAACAACACGTAATGGAACACGTAAAGGTCCATATACAAACCAAAACATCCAGGGTTTTTTAGATTAATTCTTGTTTAAATCTGTACAAATAGGATAAAGAAAGGTAAGCTTTCAGTAAACCTTGTTTTTGTATATTGCGGATTTTTAGTTTTACGAGGTAGGATTCAAAAGTTTCCAGACTGAGTACATAATTCGAAAAATATTACTACAAATTTCTGAAACAAATCCTATTTTGAAATAAGACCCTTAAGTAATAACACACTGTTGCCATCCTTGTAAAGATCTCGAAGCATTTCTGTAATCCATCTTTAGTCATGTCATTTAATTCAGCCTGAGATGCACTTTTAACTTCATCTGCAGATAGAAATTGACGACTTTACAAGCAATGCGCCACTTTAAGAAATAGGCTGAATTGGCCGGGGTGAGATCAAGAGAGTAAGGAGGATGAGTTAAACTAATTGTTTTGGTTTTTTGGTCAGGGATGAAGGGACGAGTGTGAAGAAGCGTTTTCATGAAAAGCATCCAAGAATGCTCGGCCCATAATTTTGGTCTTTTCTTGGGATCGAGGTACGCAAACGTCACAGAATGTCTGTATAGAGTTCTCTGTTTGC
>BMAO01028825.1:0-17756 GCA_019973975.1 Trichonephila clavata
TTTTTTACATTAAATATTGTTTGAACTAAGACACATACATATAAAACTATGCTAAGAATATGATTACAAGAAAAAAAGTTTTATTAGCATTTTTTTTGCAAAAAAGCTAAAAAAAAATGACTTATATTCCCTTATATGAAAAGAACTTCGATTATAAATTCTACATAGACACTGAATTAAAATATTTCAAAGATTATCTTTACTTCATATTTACCATCAACTTAATTATTATCTTGTCTTTTTGTGAAATTTCTCTACAGAAATATATTCAAATATGTATAAATCCGTTCCTAACATATATAATCCAAAAATACTAGTTCAAGCTCGGTATAAAAAAACTTTCTATACAAAGTATTATTCATATAGAAGCATTAATCGTAAAAGGATAATAACCTTAGAAATATGTTATTTTTGCCAAACAATTTACATTTAATTATTTTTTTCTTATAATAATATTCTCGAAACAATTTTATTTACATATTTTAATTTTAATGATATTAAATATCAAACAATTATACACTTTTGAAAAACCCTAGTTTTGAACGTTGCCAGTCACTTGATGTGAATTACTTCTTCTAAATGATTTTCTTTTTTTAAAATATAGTTAAAATAATTAAGTTCTGACTGTAAGCAATAAAACAAAAAATATAATTTTCAGGAAAATATATGTTTTAATATTTCAAATGAAAAAAATATGTTTTTAATAATTGATATAAATGTATAATGAACATTGTATTAGTTTAAATAAACAGCATTGAAAAAATAACTAAGACGGATAAGTTGCATTTTTTTAGTAATGGTGTTGGATTTGATGCGAAATCACGATAAATGAAACAAAGATGTCAAATATCTTAAATAATTATAAGTTGTGATAAAATAGGTAAAATTTTTTCAAAGTGGTTGAAAATAATGTATCTGCTTTAGTAAAATCCTATTAACTCGAACTTTAATAAAAAAAAATAGTAAAGTTATTTTAATAAACGGAAACGAAATTTCAATTTATATCTATATTTACTTGAAAATTGTTGTTTGATATTTCTAGAAAATGCAAAATTCATTACTTAGCTGATATCAAGGAAAATTCATTTTTCTTTTTTCTTTAGTTCTGTAATATTTCATAACCGTAAGGACGTCATGATTTCATTGTGCCGCCATTTTTTTCGCTTAAAATTCTTCACTATGTTGGTAAATTATTTTGTTTTTCTTTGTTCCTTGCGTAGCTGAGTTAAATTCAATTTTCTTCTGGAAGGTTAAAGCAGAAAAAAATACGTATAACTGAAGGATGTGGTACACTTTTTCTTATTTACATTATTTTTTTTCTCGAGCTTTTAGCAAAGAAACATGTGGGGTTAGGAGAAAATATTCATGAAAATTCTAATTGAAATTTTAGAGAAAAAAAAGTAAGGAAAACAATCTGCGCATATGTTCCTTACTTTTTCAATATAAAATAGCTTCTGAGCAAAAACTATCAAAGATAATATTTCTTCCAACAAATTGTACCACTAGTAAAATTTCAAAAAACAATAACCTTTTTTTTTTTTTTTGAAATAGAGTTTTCATCACGTAATTAGTTTTTACCTATACACTGCTGTATTTTTAAATAAATAAATAGTATCTCGTTAACAATTTTTTTCGTTATTAATCCCAATAAGAGTTAAATGATGAACTTACTGCCTGTAAATTATGAGAAATATAACTTTTTCCTTATCTTCTGATAAAAATAAGATAACGAAATTACCATGCTTTCCAAAATATTTCCTATTTTTAAATTTAATTTTGCGTTAGATAAAAGAAAATGTCAGCATTGTTAACCAATTATATTTTAAAGTAATATGTGCATTATCTAAAATTACATTGATTTATTTTTCGATTAAATCAATTTCTTAAAATCGGCATGCTTTTTTTTGAATATCATTAAAAGTCCTAAAATTAAGACCACATGTTAATTATAATTTTCGTGTACACATTCTACATCTGATATGTATGCAAATATGTAAATTAGAATTAAGAAGAGTTACAATATCAGATTGTTTTAATGGCTATTCAGTGATATGAAATCTAAAATAACATGAAAGTCTATTTTGGAGGTTTTGAGTATAGGAGAAATTAGGTCATAGATCAGATGAATAGATATATACATTGTTTTTAGTATATGAGCGGGTAGTTGTAAAGGTTAGATTTGGGTGAAACTACAAGTGTAAAATATGCTTGATTATTTACTATTCCAATGATCTATTCACCTTACCGTGGCGAGAATATACTCTACCAACTAAATTGAATGCAATGATTACAATATTTTAATAAAAATAAAAACAATTGCATTTTTGATCTCCTTGATTATTTGTTAATTATTTAAGAATAAATATTTTTATTACATTTTTTTAAGAAGCTTGTCAAATAAAGCAAGACCCCCTGCAATATTACACAAGGGGGAAATTAAGACTATCGGAGCAATTAACTATTATGTTTATTGATACATTTTCATTCATACTTAAAAATTCCATATTCTTATATGTGAAAGATGTATGAGTCTTCTCTAACTTGAGAGAGAAAGAGAAAATATACGAAGAAGTAGCTAAAATGCACGTTTAAACAACAAATAATATGTAAAGGGAAGTAAAATTATCGAATGAAATAAAAAAATACAACCTTATTTGTGAAACAGAAATTTGGGTTAATTGACAAAAAGAGTGGTAAAACAAAAGTAATGATATCAAGATATACCGTTTGTGACTCAGTGTGCTAATACAAAAATAGGAAATAATCAAATTTCATACGCAAAACTTCAAAATAAACAAATGTAAGTTTACCAAATGAAGACTTGAAAATATTAGATAATTATAGAAAAATGTATATATAAAACTATATTTCCAAAATAATTCAAAACTTAAGAATCATTACATGAGTGTACGTCTATTATCTTCGAATCAAATTGTTGGTGTATTACGCAAACAATACGAAAATCTTAGAAAATTCGAATAAAATGATGTCATGCTGAAATTTGGAAGAACATAAAATGATCAAGAATAGGTGTCATGATTGTAAATTATGAGAAAAATAATATTAATTTTCACAGATCTCTGTTAAGCACATACGCAATCAATGCTATGATAATTTTTATAATTGTGTGTTTTAAAAAAAAGAATACTTGATGTAATGTTTGAAAGATTCATATTGAATGAAATTTAGAAAGAAGAGTTAAGTATTTTGCGTTATAATTGAAAAAAAATTTTGAGATGTTTAATAATAAAAATATTTTCTTTCAAATCCACAAACTTTGATAATCTTCTTAAAGTAAGTATTACCTTACATTTTCTTAGAATCTTCCCTGAATAATTTCCCATGTGATAAATATATGATTAACAAATATGGGATTTTAAACATTTACAATTTATAAAATCTTATTTTTTAAAAAAATATTTGAATGAAAAAACTATTTTCTGGATAATTTGTATTTCATTTTTGACTTTTTGAATGTTTCATGAGATTCTAATTAGATAATACCATTACAATATTCCATGAATCTTTCCATTTGATGGGTATCATCGTTTTAATCTTATTCCTAAGAATAATGGAAATGATAGACGTTAAAATATCAATTTCTTTTAGTAAGATTTATGAGGTTGAGTAAAGGTCATCGTCATTGGCCTTGGTCTTTCCTAACGGCCTTGTTGAAGTCATTGTTTCCACAACAAATTCTCGTACAATTTAAAATTTGTAGAAAAATTCAACTATGCGTGGAATGATGACTAATGCATTATTATCACTTAGAAAAAAAGAGTAGGACAAAGCTGAAAACAGAATATGAAGGAAAGTAGTTCGAGGAAAAACTCCTACATAGTGCAGTGGAATCTGTGACATACATGAACTAAAGATCAGACTTGTGAAGAAGATTCTAGTTTTCATCCCTTGATAACTAGAAATGATTGTAATCAGTCAAAAATGTATTCCAAAAGGCAAGTAAACACACAAAATTTTCTTAAGACTTTAAATGTGCAGTACATAGTAAAAATAATTTATTTAATTCAAAATAATGGAATCATTTATTGCAATGGACATCCAGTTTCTTAAAATGCTTGTGTTTTCTTTCATCATAATATTCCTTTTAATTTATATCTTACCCATAAAACGCATATCTAATTTTAATTTTTTTACTTTCCATTCAATTTGCAATTATCCAAATTTGATTTCGCAATGAATGGTATGATCTTTTAGAAAATTTAATTGGAACTTAAGTTTCTTTATTTAATATTAAAAGTCAAATTTACGTCTTCATTATGTTTAATCACAAATGTAATCATCTGGTTAAGTATATTTTGTCAAATTATGATAAATATTAAATGGATCTAAAAGAGTACAAGATCACAAGTTATGATCTCCTTCCTTTTTTTCTTGCAGTAACTAACAGTTGGGAACGATAGTTAAGAACGAAAAATCAATATCTGTGTCATATGAAAGCTAGAAAGTATAGAATGTCATATCAATCTTGGTCTATCAGGAACCAATGTTCTTAAAATTATGTCAAATGTTTTTAAACCTGATAAAATATAATAATAAATGCTTTGAAAACAATGTTCTAACCCTTCAGTAAAATTTTTATAATTTTTTCCCCTGTAATTTCTTCAAAAATTACATTAAATTTCACAAGTGCAAGGAATCTTTCCTTTTTCACTAGATTCCATAGAAACACAAATGTTGTTAATAACAAAGGAAATGAGGCCAAAAAAATTTTTAAATGAAATTTGTGATTTACTCAAAGTTTGCTATATTGTAAAAGGGGAATCTATTGAGAATAATAAGATAAGAATGATAAATAATAATCTCTCCTAATAAAAAGACACTTTAATGACTTTTTATAATTTCATCTTATTTTTTTTTATTCATTTAAGGACCTTTTGAGACTATTATTAAAAATTAAGTGCCAAGCAGTAATTGCAATTGATAAAATGGGTAATAGAATATTGTTACAATAACAATAATATATTAGAACCTTGTATAGTAGAATGACAATAGTTAATAACATCATAATGATTTGAATTTATTTATGTATTGGTTTAAGATTTAATGTAATGAAATACCGTTTTTATTCCTACTTGTTTTCAGGTATCTATCTTTAAAAAATCATATACTAAAGTTTTGACCCTTTAAAAAGCTGAAGTATTCACTCAGACATCTTTAAAAAAGCATGACATATATTAGAATTCCTCTCTCAATAACTAACTCCTTTAACATTCCTGCCCTTATATTCTGTATTTAGCAAGGCCTCATACTCTTAAAAATAGATCAAAATATGGAATTTTTATGAGCTATATCCCAATTCCTAAAGTGCATCTACATTTTCAAGGGAGATACAGATGTGCAGGTGTAAAAGCCAGACCTTTATAGAAGGGATGGAATGCAGTAGACTGATTATTTATTGATAGGGAAGCATGCATACTTATGTCACTTAAAAAACAAATAACGATACATATAAGGTACTGCGATTCACATGAAGCTTCAGTGATACAGAACTTTGGAACTATAGCAGTAATAAAAATATATGTATATATTCTGCAGGATTTTTTTTAATAAATTTGTGCATTTGTTAATGATATTGATGATGCCTCTTAAACCACGAAACAATAAATATACCTTATTCCTATGAAGCAAATAAGATGAATATTGCCATTTTTCTAAATAAATGAAAATAATTTACATATACCAGTTTTAATAATTCTTATTTTGGCATTGGAGAATACAGTTTTTAAACTGTCAATAGCTACAAACACTTAGGATCTAAAATGAGCATACTGAAAAATATCAACTCAGTGGTTCACAAGTGAGTAGCATGTGCTAAGAGATATTTTTTCTTCTTTCCTCAGTGGTTTGACAAACCAGGGTGAGCACTGGACTTCTCAAGAAGCCTTTCCAGGTTAACCAAATTCCTTCTAGTTTTCTCCAGTTCTTAGTTCTCAAAACAAGGATAAATTTTTCAAAGCCATCAATGCATTTAAGATTTGGTCTGTCCTTTATTCGTGTGCCAATTGCTTGGGCATTGAAGACTTTTTCAATGGTGCGGACTTCGTCCATTCTGACAACGTGACCTGTCCATTTAATTCGCTATATTTTGATGAAATTATCGGTGTCAGATTTTTCAATATAATTATTCAATATAATAACCTTCTAGGCTGTCATTCGGCCAGAACTTAGGTGAATCGATTGCAAGCGAAGTATAAATATTTGTAAATTGCAAATTCATTAGAATCAAGAAAGACATAGGACTTTCTGGTTATTATAGTTTTCTTTTAAATATTCGCGACACACAACAGGGGAAAAAATAAAACAAAAAAAAACGATACTTGGTGATAACACAAAAAGTTATTATAAACACGATTTAGTAAACATACAATGAATGAACGAAACACAACTGACTACACTTTAATACTTTGTACGATGCATTCAATTTTTTTTTCAGTTCACCGAGCCCCGTATAGTAAAAGAACGTTTGACTATACTTTCCACGTCAATTCTTTGGTTGAAGTTTGGTAGGAAGTTAATCAATTACAAGATTCGAGAAAAATTATTGAGCATACCGGTTATGATTACAGTGATGGGGGAAAAATTTGGGTTTAATAAATATAAACCATAGTTCTTAAGAGCTCAGGGTCAAAACATATTTCAGACAAATTAATGGTTGCTTAAACTAAAAACATTTATGTGCCTATTTCTCTCTCTCTCTCTCTCTCTCTCTCTCTCTCTATATATATATATATATATATATATATTTAATATATATATCGTTCTCTATTTATGTTTAAGTGAAAAGTGGCGTTTAAAATTAATTTTTTATTACTTTAAAGTTGTTTCCATTTTATATGACAACTTATTTTATGGGTAGTTTCATTTCAACAAAAAACTATATTATAATATTTTTGTTACACATTTTTAATTCATTTTAAGGAGTACTTTATTTATATGTTTGCATGAAACTTACTATGTAACATTAAGTAGTAAACTGTGAAATAAACCATGCATTATGTAATCAAATAACAAAATGAAGTAAAAATAAGAATTTATGTTTACTTCATTTTGCTATTGAAGAATAAGATTTTATTTTTAAAGTATAAGTTTACGGTGAAAAATATTAAAAGGTAATTATAAATTGTATTTCAATTTCAATTCTGCTCTATTCTATGATGTAACTTGTGTTATTTAACGCCTGATGGTATTTATATTTTAAGTAACGAAATATGTAAATCATTTTAAAATATATATTGTTTCGTTTTGCTTAAACTTATGCAATGCATTACTAACAGCCTTCGCGCAGCTTTTGAGAGTAGCGTTAATACGTGATAACTATTTATATTATATGAAATGTAAGATACCAAATAAAGATACCAATATAAACGAATGTTTTTTATTGCAAGATGAAAAATTATTAAACAATAAGCAACTTTATGGCAAAATATGTACAATTATAAATAAATGCAAATTTTTAAATTTGTTTTAGTCTTAGTATTTATTTGAAATATTAACAATTTTTTGATAGCTAAGAATATAATTGTGAAAAAAAAGTATTTTATATATTGCGGATAAAATAAAAACTTGATCAAAAAATACATATCTACATTGTACGCATAATTCTAAAAAATAATAATTTTTTAATTACTTAATCATAATAATACATTTCTACATTTTACACGTAAATCTGAAAAAAACTAATTTCGATAAAGATGTTACCTTGTATTGAACAAAACTCATTTTCTTGATGGTGACAATATTAAACGACATATAATTAAATCTCTAGAAAGTTATTAAAAAATAAAATAAAACATGTACTTCTTGTTCTGAATTAGATTTGAAAATCATATTTTTCTGTATAAAATAGGACAAGAAAGTTTTAATGAAAATGTGTAGCAACCCGACACGGAAACATAGCTCAAGTTCTTACTCCTCAGTACTTTTTTTCTTTTATCTTGAAGAATTACTTTAGAGCATTATTTACATGAAGTTTCAGAGAACAAACTGTGCCCTTGGCCGCATGCCAGTATGTGTAAAGCCAACCACTCCGTCATAAACCCAACTTTCTACCAGTAAAAAAAAAAAAGTTTTCAAGCAATGAGTATCACGCAGGGATGCTTTTAAAGACTAATCGCTGTACTCGTATGAAAACAAATAAAAGCAACACTAGAAACGAAAGTTACTGAAACTTTTAGACTTCTGAGAGAGAGTGAAAAAGAGCGTTACCAACCATGGAATCCGTACATTGGATGAGAGAGAGAGAGGAAGGATGAAACGACTGGCAACATATTATGGAAGCGTTCAGCCATGATGTGAGCAGATGTATTGTCAGAACAAATATATTGCAATATTTTCTTTAACGTTTTCCCCAAACTTGACCCTTGCAACGAAAAAAAAACTCCCTTATAAAAATAATGGAAGTAAACAGTAATAACTGATGATAAAAATACAAAAAAAGCGGAACTATGTTCGCAAAATAGTGCAGGAGAAGAAATGAAAAACAAAGTCAGAACAACTTTTTTGACCATCTTCGGAAAGACGTGAGCCTTCTACCATTGTTTCCTTATGGGGGAAAATATCTCTTGGGTAACATCAAAATGTTTCCTTTTGCTGGATATGAAGGTAAAAGAAAAACTGGGTGGGTGCCGACATATCGGTTTGGAATGAAATCTGGCCTTTTGCCGTGTGTTTCCTTTACGCTGAATTGATATTGAAGAAAAAATTGGACTTAAGAGATTTAATAAAGTATTAGGGGAAAGAAAGGAAAATCTTATTGTGGATGTTCTTAATACTTAATTCCATTGTGAAGTGTAAGTATCAGTCTGTTCATTCACAAAGTTGATAAAAATGCTACTAATTTCGATAGAAATTTTAACGATTATCTGAGCTCAAAATTGGAATTTGCAAAAGAAAAAAATATTCCATTCTTTAAATATGAATGTAAAATATACAGTGAAAATCGCTTAACATGAAACTGAAGAGCCTGAAATTTCTTTATGTTAAAATAATTTCGTGTTAAACAAAGGGGGGAAAACATATATAAACAAAATTATGTTCGTTAAATTATTTTTATTTACATAGATATGTATATATGCAAGTATTTTAAAAAATCTATGAAACAAAAACATTCACAAGACCTTAAAGAATTTTAAATATAATTTTCCATATATTTGAGGGGGGGGGGAATTTATTGAGCTTTTGGAAAATAATAAAAAAAAAATTTATATTGCCTTTATTACCATAAAATTATCAACAAATTGGTTGATGTCCTCCTTTTCGTTTTTCATTTCACCATTGGAATGTGTGTCTGAATAACTGATCATATTTTTTTTATTTTCTTCATCTCGCATGACTTGGGAAAAAGATATGCATTATTTATTTCATTTCCGTCATCAGAATTTGTATCAATTGCAATTTTTGAGCTTTGAACAAACTCCAAATTTTCTACCGTAATTGAGGCTGTATAAATATTATCAACAACTACTCCAACGAATTATTGCAATGATACAGCTGGTGTTTTTGTTGGTATTTTTCGTATTTTGTTCATTCCCATAAAGGAAATAGTTTCAGGTTAAGTGAATTTTGTTTCGTGTGAAGAGAAAAAAAGGTAAACCTACATAGTATTTTTGTCGGGACCAATGTATTATTTCGTGTCATCCAATATTTCGTCTTAAGCGTTTCGCGTTAAACGTATTTAACTGTATATAAATGATTGATAGCTTTATATACGTCTAAGTAAAGTAAGTAAAATTGTTGAATTAAAAATGCATTGTTTTTTAAATGGGAAATATAATTTTATAAGATTTGATAACATGTTTCGAAAGTCATATATACTTTAGTCATATCCTAATAATTCTACTGAGAACTTACTCTGAGGCCATGGTAGCCGAGTGGTTTAGGCATCGGACCATGGCTAGCGTGTCATGAGTTCGATTCCAGTACCACTTGAGGTCCGCCGTGAAGGGGAACGATGCACGTTAAATCTGACGAGAGCTCAAACGTCATTGGTGTGGTAGTTAGGAGAGGGGGGTGCCAGCTCAGGTGTCGTCCGCGTCACTTGACCATGGTTCAAAATTACGCGGACCGTCGCTTAAAGCCTTCGTGTTACTAATCAGTGCGACGTTAATATTCCCTCACTCACTGTACTTTATGTATTTCAGTTGTTTCATGTTAAATTTTAACCATCCACCTGAACAGTGCGACGTTCATATTCACTCACTGATATATTGTTAAATGTATCAGTACCGTACTTTTTGTATTTGATAATAAATTTATCCACACACACGTTACTGAACTAAAAAAACAAGTTTAATAATGTTTGGTAAATCCCATGGGCTTGTCTCTTACAAAATCTAAAACTTATTTTTTGATAGTTTGTATGCTTTATAACCAAAGACCTATTTTAGCTTTAGCCTCAAAGTACATATTATTAAGTACTAATTATTTTACAAAGTATTAATGCATTCAATACATTGTTGTTATATGTGGGAGGCGCAATGAAAATTATGACTGAAATTTGAGTGGCAAACATTGAAAGTTTGAGGAGCATTAACGTACGCGGATTCTGTGATACGTATTTATTTGTGTATGAACTATTTCTTTTGATTTCTATATTTTCAACAGAAGTTTATATAAATTTATACTAAGCACCTGTATTCAATAAGAAATTGTCTTATGTTTTCTTCACATATCACATAATCGATTTAAAAAATTTTATAAAGTATCCTTCTAATTGTTAGGCGAATTAAAACAAGCCCATGTCTGGAACAACATTAAAGGGGACGAACAGAGTCCTGAGACTTTCAACTTTAACAAATTACTGTGACATTTATTCTTATCCTTTAAGTACAGACAATCCCTTAACCTCCATAACTGCTGCTCAGAGGATGCATTTTAAACACCCATCCAAGGGTCGACTCATTCCCATACGTCATCCGTGAAACGTTCCTTTTGTTAGAAGACAAGGATGAAGGCTATATTTCTGTAAGTTTTGTTAGAAAGAGAATGAAATGAGCATCGTCCGTCATGGCATAACATACGTTTCTGACAACTGACGACAACGAATAATCGAGCTGTCCACAACAACTTAATTAGTGCACCCTTAATGTCTGGAGCGTGGAGAGACACTTAACATTCAATAGAGTTACACATCTTTTGAACCGGTAAGAATTAAACTCTTGGAAGTATCTGTTTGTTATTCTTTGATATCAGAACCACCTATATTTCAATTGCGTTGTCATTAAGATGCATTTTTTCCCTTAATTCTGTTGAATATTATGGATTTGTAATCGATGTTTTGATGGCTATCCAATCAAAATCTGTAGAATAATTGTAAAAAAATTAGCAACTATTTTTAAATTCTTCAGGATAAGAAGTATTTATTTTTTTTAAATTCAGATTTTATAATGTTTTAACTAAAACACACACATAGACTTGTTGAAAGTCTTTTTTAAAGTCTCCAAACATTGAGTTTGAATTCAAAATATGCAGCTATTATTTTATTACTTCATTTTCTGTAAGTATTAAATAAAATCAAGTACGTCTTATTAAGGTGATTTTTTAAAAAATATTTTTAGATTTGTTTAGTGCAGTTTAAGAAAAATGTGCTAAAATTAAGAAGAGAAAAAGACATTATTATTACTAAAATGGGAAAAATAGGTAAAAATTGACAAAAAATAGCCATAAATGCGGTCCATTCTGTACCAAAGGTTTATGAACAAATTTTCAATTTTTTTCAATCTTATTCAATTTTGAAATGACCTCAGGATAAGAGATATTTTCTTTTTTTTACAAAAACTAGAGCACTTTATCTCAGTTATTATATGAAATTGCTTTAAAAGAACAGTAATTATATTCACATAAGGTCTGTAAATTTTGTAATAAAACAGTGGATTGTTAAATCCGAAAATTAAAACAATTCTACTGTTATACAGAAATTACAGAACAAATTTCAGAAAATTATTTTTTAGCAATCGCTGTGAACCCGTTGATTATTTTCAAAAAAATCACATTTCGAGTAAAACGTGTTTTAAAGTATGGCATCTTGGTTTAAGTAATGGCATCTGATTTTACGAAAACATTTGTCGCTTTTGTTCTATTGAACGGAAAATGAGAAACTTGGTATTTTTATGAAGCTAATAAGATGGCCCATAAAATAAAATCATAAAAAAATGTGTCAATTTTTGGCAAAATTAACAATTTGAGGGTAGTCGGATACTTTAAAATTATTAATTCTGTTAGCACAGTATATAAAAGTTAACTCATGAAATTAATTAACATTTCACAAAATTAATTTGTAAATATATCAATCAGATATTTTTTTTAGATAAATATTCATTTAAAATATTTTACACATAATTTGTTATCCTTGTCACACATGAATTATATTTTAAGCATGTGTACATCGTCAACGCATTTGATTACTTCATAAATTCCTCATTTACATTAGTAAATTATTCTCTTAACCCGTTTTCCCGTACAACGCACGGGCAACCCCAAGTTGATCTCAAGCAGTTTTCGTGTGTATACTGTGCCGGTTAATATATTTTCTTTTCTTATTTCTGAGTTGTACACCATTGTTAATTCTTATGGTGAGATTATTAGTGCTAGAGAGTTTTTTAAGAGATGCAGTTTGTCCAACGTACTGAAATGCTTCTCATTCTGTATTTTCTTTTTCGGAAAGGCTGGAATTTTTCTTTGGAAGTAGGGGTTTAGATTCTAGTAAATGTTCGATAAGAAACGGATACAGCCAAGGCAATATGCAGTTTGTTGCTAAAGAAGAAAAAAATGAAAATATAGTAAAAAAGCTGATATATTTCTTTCCTGATTGCAATGTAAGTTTTCGTATTACACCATGCTTGAAATTATGTGTGTATATATCAAAGCGTACAGACATAAAACCCTCTACCGATTGAAAAAAATGGTATGGGTATGAAATTTTTTGTAAGCGTAAAAGATATTCTTGTAACACATTTTTAACATTCTTCATTGATTGCAGGGTGTAAGTCAAAAGAGCAAACATTTTGGAGTATCTTGTGTTCTACAATTATAAAGAAAAGTAGTGGAAAAATTTTAAAATTAAAATTAAATTCTTTTATTTTTGCATTCTATTTATTTTTCTTAACTATATTCAACAAAAAAATTAGCCCTTATTCAGACATTTAGGGGGGGGGGGAGTGACTGGTTGTGGGATTATTCACAATTGTTTTAGTACTCAAAACTCATTTGAGAGATTACTGTTTTATCAGGACTTGCATACTTTGAAGATTTTCAGAGTGATATAATCTGCAAAAAGGTTTTCAATTTCTTTCAGGGATCATTTTTTGAAAATTTATGCTTGTTAAAATATATATTTGATATATAAGTAAACAGACAAAATTCAGAAAAAAAAATGTCTTACCATCTTTAACCTTTAATATACATCTATATACTCCTATGTATTATTTTATATAATATTTCAAAAGGGATTCCAATACATAACTTTAATTTATTATTGATCTACTCATAAACAGTATTGTTTAGATTGTAATACTTAATACCCTCAAATCATTTCCACTTATTTAAATACTTATCGAACGACTCACCGTCAATACATTTTTGAAAAAGTTTGAAAATCGAATTAAAAGTTTAATATATTATGGCAAATTTATCCCACTGATATATATTTAATAATTATTTTGTTACATGTTCGTAATATAGTAAATATTTTAAGCCATAATTAAACTTAACATTCGAATATTGAACAGCTTCATTTTTCTAAATATTATCAGAGCTCTGTAGCATTTGAAACCCACTCTTTAATGTAAATTTTCATATACATGTGATTTGATTTAAATACATTAAGTAGTCAATAATAAATAAAGTTTGTAACCAAAATGTTCAAAAAATATTTTATGTATTATTATAAAACTGGATATTAAAACTAGAGAAAATTAAAGCTTGCACTTAAAAAGAAAAATTAAACAAAGAAAATAACAGCTTACGCTCAAAGATGAATAATAAATTTATTACAATATAATAAATGTATTATAATGCAGGTTTTACTCATTCACGAAATTTTCTCGTTGAAAATGAAAATATTCTTTTCATTTGAATAAAAAAAGCACTATAAATTATTATGATGAACTCATAAGAAGAAATAAGAGTTTGTCAGAAGTTTAGACAACATGTGATTTTAATTTCATACCTAATTACTCGACAAAAGAGTCTTAGCTTTTTCTAACTTTTTCTCACTTGTACGACCACACTGCTCGAAATAAAATAATTACAAATATTCTGATCTAATTTAAAAGCATTCTAGGAAATTGCAATAAAAAATGAAAATAAATGAAAGTCTTCCTTTTTCGCATTAAAATCTTTTTTTCTTCAATACACATGTTTAAATTTATATTCTTTCGACTTTGTTTCATTAATATTAGCAAATGTGCTGTTAAGTAGACTTTAATTAATGAAGGAGAAGATTTTGCAAGCGGGTTGACTTTTTAATCAGAAATTCCTATCATGTAATCCCGGAAGAAAGTCTCCACATTTTAATTCTAGCTTCTGCATTGTAAAGCAAACTTTTGTAAAATTTAGAATATAATTAGTCATGAGTGCAAAAGTTTGTTCGGTTTAGCATTAAGCAATTCTTTGTCTTAATGATAGCGTTAAATTATTTCCTAATGCATTCAGTTCTATTTTTTTAGATTAATCAGGGAAAGCAAAGGTAATTTCTGAAATGGTTATAAATATGCAAGTAATTATTAGTAAAGATTAATTAGACAAAAAGAAATTTATAATATTTAGCAAAGTTCTTTAATGCATCTAATATAGTATTTGTGAATTTCTTTAAAATATGCTTCTAGAATTATAAGCTCATTCAGCCATAAAGAATTTCAAAACCAAATAGAATGAAATTCATGTAATTATGAATAGAACACCCCCTCTACACACACACCAACTCTTTTAGAATTAATCCCATTAAAGTTATAATATTTTTCAATGGTATACAACAATTTATATTTCTTCACTTAACAATTCATTTTCATTCTAAGATTCATTTCCCAGTTCGTAATATATGAGTTTTTTGTTTCAGCCTTCATAACTGATTTTCACACTCAACTAAGAACTACGTTTATAAAATTATATTAATAATATTATATTAATTAATTTTAACAATTATAATTATTGTATCTCAAATTAATGAAATAATTTTGTTTCTTTAAACTGCTAACAAATAAAGCATTTGCTCTTAACCAAATATTGTTACGAATTTATTTTCAAAATATGTTTTCATACAGCTAAATACCACGAATAAACTATAACAACATCGAAATTCATTTATTAAGCTTCCTTATCTAATCCCATAAAATTTATTAAAAAGTTATGATGAAGGGGACAGTAAAATCTGCAATTTAATTTAATTTTAGTACATTCTATACACACGCCATGAAAATATAGTAAACGCTTTCAATGTTTTTTTTCTAATTGGTTATATAAGTTTAGAGAGTGAAGCGACTATTCAGACTGTACCAAATACAGGAATACAAATCTCTTTTATAAATAAATGGAAGTACTTAATGTAAATTAGACCTTATACAAGATGATAGTGAAATTAGGAAAGAAACCGTTATATTCAACAAATTTTGATGATCATGACATCAGTCATTTTCTAACTATAGCTTCTTATTATTTTCTCCCATATAAATCACATATCAAAATAGAAAAATATTATTTAAAATCTAGAGAAAAGTTGCTGACGGAGAGGATTTTCTTAAATTCTCCTTATTCTTTAAGAGTATAAAAATATTCCAAATGTTTGATAGTATCAGTTGTTGTGAAATGTAGTAACACACACATACATATGCAGATTTATTTATGTAACTTATTGAGCAAGTGAAAAGCTATTATGCATTAATTGGTTCATTGTGGGGGATATTTTTATATAGGTTTCGAACTTCTTTTAGATCAATCACTTTGAATGTATTCATACATATATGTTATTAACAAAAAAATTTCAAGCATATAGTAAATAGATTAATAAACAAACATTTGTTTGATAAGAAAATGTATACAAAGAAGTTTTTCGGCATTTTCAATCGTCATTTCTTTCACTCTGAATGATCAAACACATGGTTCCTTTTTCTAAACATGTGTAAATTTCATAAAGAAGCTTCAGAGAATAATGAATTATGTTTGGCAATTATTTTAACTCTAACAAAAATTTATACTTGTTTATGCAATTACTTAATTTTAGTGCGACTTTCGAAGCAACATTTTAGAGATTAAAAATGTTTTTTACTCAGTTGTATTCATAAAAGGAGAAAAATACTTCTATGCTCCTTTTAATGTTCCTAACAAAACGATTCTACTCAATTGAGTAGTACGCAGGTTTGCTTTAGAACTATACAAATGGTGTGCATAATTTAATTTCACTTATCGAATTTTACGAGATTTTTTTAATTGCCCTACTTTTAGCACCAGAGAAATACTTGTGTAACGCAAAAACATCTAAAAGAATTTAAACAATTTCTTTACAAGAATGCCAAACACTGAAGAAACTTCAAACTTCAGAGGAAAAACGGAACTATGTTGAATTTCCTTAATATATGTAACTAATCTGTTTAAGCAATGTATTTCATTTATGTAAAAATTGTTTGCTGAATTGATTAAATAAATTTCTACTTTTTCTTAAATAGAACAATAGGTAGACTCCCTTCGTCATTAAATGCACACGCATGTTAATTGTTCCTGCAATATACATTCTACAGTTGGTTCATTCAAAATAGATGATTTACGTCACTTTTCTTGGTAGAAGAGCTAAGCAAGCACTTTTGTTCGGTCATACTTTTAGTGTCTAAAGAAAAGTGAAATTCAATTAAACCTTGCCGATTAAAGAGATTTCTTGAGTAGCAAACAAAAGAAGAGGAATCTTCGAAATATATTTTTTACAAGCAGTGCCCTCCTCTAAATGCAAACTTTTACTTTAATTATTCGGAGCACTAAAGCAGAAACTGGTTTGGTAGTCAGTAATTACAGTTGCTTCTGTGGGAGAATATTCTTTTTTCCAGCCATTTTCACCATTAAATCATAAGAAAAATAGTCTCATTTAGGACTTAAATTAGGCATTAAATTGTTCTGAATTTCTTTGAGTAAGAGCTGTGTTTGTTTGATTGTCAATGTAATTTGTTTCATGACAATAGAAATTTTCTTCAGCAATATTTAACTTAGCAGTTAAGATATAAGTGGTATTATTAAAGATTGAGCTTTAAAATCCAAGTGTAGGTGCTTGAATAGAAATAAATTTATTTGTCTATGATAATTGTTAAAGTAGAAAATAATTTAATTTCTTTGTGTAAATGCAAATGTTCCATATTACAATAAATGCTTAAAGCGATTTTTAACTTATTTTATTTAACTGTAATAAGAAACAGCGTGATTTAATTAATTTAAGCTCTATTAGTTTAAAATAATAGTTTATTCTTATTTTAGGACGCTGCAAACGAATTAATATGAATTAAATTATTATATTTCTTTAGCGCATAGATTAATTCTAAATATTTGTTAAATTACTTTTATATCGTTTTCTAAACAATGCTTTATGTGAAAAACTCTACTTTGTGTAACGGTTTTATATTTTACTTGGAATTCGAGGTCTTTCAAAAGAAAGTGAACAGTATAAGAAATATGATCTGCATTATATGTCAAATTTTCAATATTGCATCCTACTCGAAAGAGTAAAAGTCTTTTGAGTGAGCTTCTGGAAACATCAGTAGTGG